>JAYESA010000019.1:99988232-99993232 GCA_036927795.1 Iris macrosiphon
TCCGAGAGATGATGGACGCGCAGCACCGCCAGGTGGACGTTATGAGTATGGGCATTGAGAATGCTCATCAGGTGTCTATAACAGCGGTGGACAGAGTGGCTCAGATCCAGCCACAGGCAGAGCAGGCTCAGCATCCGAGGCCGGGTACCATTATCGACTTTCAGAGGATGCGGCCCAAGGAGTTCCACAGTACAGAGAGGATCCTGTACGCGGACGACTAGATCGAGCACATCGAGGGCATCTTTAGACTGGCGCTGATCCCAGCTAGTATGCAGATCGAGACAGCGGGCAGCCAGATGTTCAATCTTGCCCTTACTTGGTACCACACAGATACGCGGATAGCAGCATCGGGACTGACTTGGGAGGCTTTCAAGAAGCTTTTCAAGGAGAAGTTCTTCCCGGATGTGGCTCTCAGTGCTTTAGAGAGCCAGTTTGACGCGCTCGTCCAGGGGAGCATGCTGGTGTACGAGTATGCCGTAGAGTTCTGCCGTCTGGGCAGATTTGTTGAGGGTTTAACCGAGGCAGCGAAGGCGCGGAAGTTCCGCAAGGGTTTGGTCATGGCGGTCAAGTCCTTGACTAGGAGTGACCGCGAGGCGACCTTCGAGCAGATTGTGAGCGACGCTCAGAGGGCTGAGGACGACTTGGAGCTGAAGACCAAAAGTAGCAGAGATGCTTCTGGAGTGGGCAGTAGTGCAGGCCCAGCCAAGAGGCTGTTCCAGCAGACTCAGCAGCACTAGGGTCAGGGTCGTGCGCCCTTCCGGCAGGTGCCCCAGCAGCAGAGGCAGGGACAGCAGCAGGGCCAGAGGCAGCCCATTATTTGCCCTTTTTGTAGGAAGCTAGGGCACGAATGGGATATTTACAGAAAGAGGCTGGGCAGATATTTGTTGTATGGCACAACAGATCACCAGCTGAAGGATTGCCCTTCAGCAGTTGCTCGTACAGCTCAGGGCGGAGGAGCCGCTCAGAGGGGACCAGCCAGAGCACCTGCAGCACAGCAGAGATGACAGAATTTACAGACTCAGCAGCAGAGGTTCGCGCAGCAGCAGCAGCAGCACCGAGGAGGACATTAAGGGCGAGCTTTTGCCCTGACCGTGGACGAGGACGAGCCCGTTGGTGATGTGATCTCAGGTTCTGTTCTTCTTGATTCCATTCCAGCACTTACTTTATTTGATTCCGGTGCTTTCCATAGCTTTGTGTCTGTATCTTTTGCTGTTAGACACCATCTTGTTGCTGGACCGGGGGTGGTATTATCCTAGTCAGTGATGTCTGTAGAGACCGGAGAGTTACTTTGGGAGGCCGGGAGTTGAGTGTGTGCCTACTCGTAATGCCACTTCCGAGCTACGATATTATACTCGGGATGGATTGGTTGAGTACGCATTGTGCTAGTATAGATTGTCGTAGAGGCAGAGTGTTGTTTAGTCCGCCGGGTGAGCCAGAGTTTTAGTTTGCTAGAGGAGCAGCGGAGTAGAGCGAGGGAGTCTTCTACGGAGCCCTGGTGGTAGAGCCGAGGTTGCTACATCCACTGATAGAGGAGTACATGGATGTCTTTCCGGAGGAGTTGCCAGGGTTACCTCCGGACAGAGATGTGGAGTTCTTTATAGACTTGGTGCCAGGCGCGGAGCCGATATCTCAGTACGTCTATAGAGTCAGCAACAGTGAGCTGATAGAGTTGAAGAAGCAGGTGGATGAGCTTCAGGATAAGGGATTTATCAGATCTAGTTCTTCTCCGTGGGGTCCTCCGGTACTTTTTGTGCCGAAGAAGGATGGGTCGATACGGATGTGTATCGATTACAGGGCTCTGAACAACCTCACAATCAAGAACAAGTATCCGCTGCCGCGTATTGATGATCTTTTTGACCAGTTAAGCGGAGCGAGGGTGTTTTCCAGGATTGATCTGAGGACAGGCTACCACCAGGTGAAGGTCAGGCGGGAGGATATTCCGAAGATAGCTTTTCGGACCAGATATGGACAGTATGAGTTCATGGTGATGCCGTTTGGGTTGACTAATGCCCCGACAGTGTTCATGAATCTGATGAACAAGGTGTTCCATCAGCACTTGGACAGGTTTGTACTGGTGTTTATAGATGATATCTTGGTGTATTCGAAGACCCCAAAGGAGCACGAGGAGCATCTGAGGATAGTGCTGGAGACTTTCAAAAAGGAGAAGCTTTATGGAAAGCTTTCGAAGTACGAGTTCTTCCTTGACAAGGTTGAATTCCTTGGTCATGTGGTGACTGGAGAGGGGATCTCGGTGGATCCGAGGAAGATCGTGGCAGTTGAGGCATTGAGTGCTCCGAGTTCAGTAGCCGAGGTCAAGAGTTTCCTGGGACTGGCAGGCTACTACAGGAGATTTTTTCAGGATTTTTCTCGGATTGCAGAGCCGTTGTCTAGGCTGACACGGAAGGGCGTGGAGTTTGTTTGGTCAGAGGAGTGCCAGATCGCCTTTGATGAGCTGAAGAGGAGGTTGACGACAGCTCCAGTGTTGACGTTGCCACCAGGATCTTGAGGATTCACTATCTATAGTGATACATCGGGGAAGGGACTGGGTTGTGTGTTGTAGCAGAATGGAAAGGTGATTGCCTATGCTTCCAGGCAATTACGTCCTCATAAGAAGAACTACCCTACCTACGATTTGGAGTTGGCAGCGGTCATCTTTGCTCTGAAGTTGTGGAAACACTATTTATACGGAGAGCGTGTGGAGATCTTCACCGACCACAAGAGCTTGAAGTATGTGTTTACCCAAAAAGAGCTGAACATGAGGCAGAGGAAATGGTTGGAGTTGATGAAAGACTTTGACATATTATTGTAGTATCATCCAGGAAAGGCGAACGTAGTTGCGGATGCACTGAGTAGGTATCCGGTAGCTATGTGCCTGACTACAGATCATTATCTTCTGGCAGATCTAGAGAGCTTAGGCATTGAGGTAATAGTGTCTGGAGTTGAGATGCAGATATGGGGACTGCAGATTCAGTCAGAGTTGGTAGACCGGATCAGGGCTACACAATTTGAGGATGAGTCCCTAAGGAGCATCAGGGCGCAGGTTCAGATGGGATTATCAGATGACTTCACCATTGCTGATGATGGTTTATTGTGGCACGGTACCAGGTTGTGTGTGCCGAGTGAGTCGTTGCGCGAGGAGGTTCTTCAGGAGGCGTATTGATCCCAGTACTCTATGCATCCAGGTGCCAATAAGATGTATAGAGATATAAGAGAGCATGTATGGTGGTACGGGATGAAGCGGGAGGTAGCACGCTTCGTATCCCGATGCTTAGTGTGCCAGCAGGTGAAGGCGGAGAGGCAGAGGCCAGAAGGATTGCTCCAGCCGTTACCCATTCCGGAGTGGAAATGGGAGCATGTGACCATGGATTTTGTTTCTGGACTTCCCCGTTCTCCAGGTGGGAAGGATGCGATTTGGGTTATCGTAGACATGTTGACCAAATTAGCCCACTTTCTACCATTCAAAGTGGGTACGTCTATAGAGAGACTAGCAGAGATGTATGTGCGCCAGATAGTCAGACTACATGGAGTTCCTGTGAGCATAGTATCAGATCGGGACAGTCGCTTTACTTCACATTTTTGGAGGAGTTTGCAGGCTAGCTTGGGCACCCAGCTCAAGTTTAGTAGTGCGTATCACCCACAGACAGATGGTCAGTCAGAAAGGACCATCCAGACACTTAAGGACATGCTTCGCACTTGTATTCTGGATTTCAGAGGCTCTTGGGAGGATCACTTGCACTTGGTAGAGTTTGCTTACAACAACAGCTACCAAGCCAGTATCGAGATGTCACCATTCGAGGCATTGTATAGACGGAGGTGTCGTACTCCGTTATCATGGGATGATGTAGGAGAGAGAGCTTTGCTTGGCCCGGATATGGTGGTTGATGCGGCGGAGAAGGTCAAGCTCATTAGAGATAGACTTCGGGTGGCACAGGACAGGCAGCGGCATTGGCCCGATAGCCACCGGAGACCTTTGGAGTTCGAGGTATAGCTTAGAATCTAGATTTTATTCTTGTGTTTGCTTGTGATTGCTTATTTTAGACTAAGTACAGAGACCTTGTTTGTGCTAGGTTGGAGATCTGGTGTTCCTGAGGATTTCTCCGACGCGGGGCACTATTCGCTTCGGTGGAGGTGGGAAGCTCAGCCCATGTTTCGTCGGACCCTTCCGTATCCTTGAGAGGGTCGGCGCTGTGGTGTATAGGCTAGAGTTGCCGCCTATGCTAGAGGGAGTTTATGATGTGTTCAACGTGTCATAGTTGAGACAGTACGTGGCGGATTCCAGTCACGTATTGGATCACTCAGAGATCGTGGTGGGCCCTACTCTTAGCTATCTAGAGCAGCCGGTGGAGATTCTGGATCGACGGGAGAAGGTATTGAGGAACCAGACTATTCCCTTGGTTCGCGTCGCGTGGAGGCATCACTCTCCAGGTGAGTCAACCTGGGATAGGGAGGATGAAATGTGCGAGTGATACCCCTATCTTTTCGAGACCTGAGGTATGGTTCTTTTTCTTGCATTCCTGTTCTAGTTTATTCTTTTAATTTCGAGGACGAAATTATTTTAAGGAGGGTAGGCTTGTCACTACATGATTATAGAAAATAGGGTTATTTTTTATTTTTATTTGGTAAATTATGTATTGTATTTAATTAATTATATTTATATTTAATTAGTGATTGTATTATTTTTATTTGATTGTTTTAGGGTTTTGGCTAGCCTAGACCCGTGTCAGACCCTAGTGGACCCATGTCCGACCCAACCCACACCCTTGTGAGACCTATTTTTGGGTTTAGAATATTCATTATATTTTATTTTAGTTAGTTGGAGAGATTAGGAGTTAGTTTGAGTGCTTTTGGAACCCGAAACCCAAAACCCAAGTTAAGGAGGGTATTTTGGTCTTTTGGCATATGTAAACCCCTTTATATTATGCCATGGCCGGTTCCCAAACCCCCTCCTAGCCGATCACAATAGCCCGCTTCCCCCATTTTTATCTTCTTCTTCACTTCTT
>JAYESA010000019.1:100595732-100828232 GCA_036927795.1 Iris macrosiphon
TCTCATGTTAGGTTGGGTGGAGGTTTGTTCAGCCTATTTACCTAATCTAATCTCTAATTTTTTAGAGGTAGCATATACTTCATCATATTTAGCAGTGAGAGCAAATATTCTACGTGCAACAATAGAATACTTTTTCTTTTCATATTTGAATTCTTCCTTAAGTTTAGCGTTCTCTTGAGTGCTCTTGTCAAGGCTGGCAAATGCCTCGTGGAGATTAAGTTTAAGTCTAGAATTCTTGTCTGAATCGTTTGAGCTATCATTTACTTTACTTAGTAGAGATGTTAGTCTCTCTATTTCAATTTGACATTCTTGAACATCTTTCTTAGCATGCTTATACTTATTTCTAAGTTTCCTAAAATCATCAAGCAGATCACTAAAAGCATTACCTAGTTCATCAAAGGTAAAATTATTATAAGAGTTGTTATCCGTTACCTGATCAGCTAATGCCATGAAGCATAGTTTTGCTGCTTCTCGAGGACCCTTTTCTTCAGATTCACTAGCTTCACTTTCGTGCTAAATAGTAGGGTTTGAATATTTCTGTGATAATGTTCTTCTGGATGAGTAGTTGTGGCGATTTTCTTTTCTTAGGGTTAGACAATCTTTCTTTATATGTCCTATTTTTTACAGTTGTAGTATATAGGCCCTTCATCACTGTTGTCAGTTGACTTCTTCTTCTTTGATTTCTCAAGCTTTAAAAATTTCCTGAAGTTTCTGGTGGTCAGGGCAACTTTCTCATCTTGAGACTTATTGCCGTCGGAGTTATAGTTGGTGACCTTTTTGTGATGTGCCTTAAGATCAATCGTCTTCTCCTTGGGAGTGGGTTCTTTAAATTCCTTGAGATCCAGCTCGTGAGTCATCAGCTTTTCTATAAGCGTCTCGAGAGTCACCGTGGAAGATCATTCCCTTATATGATTGCAGTGGCCGTAGGATTCCAATTCTTGGTGAGTCCCCTGAGTACCTTGCAAATCTTCTTATGATTTTTGTACTCCTTGCCAAGTGATAATAGAGGGTTGACGATGTCGAGGAATCTTGTGAATATTTGAGTGATCGTCTCATTTTGCTTCATCTTGAATGCTTCATACTCTTGTGTTAGACGACTTATTTTTGATTCCTTCACTTGGGAGGTTCCTTCATGAGTGACCTCAAGAAGTTTTTATACTTCGTGCGAAGTTCCGCAAGTGGAGACCCTGTTAAATTTAATTCTATCTACAGCATAAAATAGAGCATTAATAGCTTTAGCATCAAGACTAGCTTATTTCTTTTCGGTGTCTGTGTACTTATCATATGGCTTCCCTACAAGGTTACCATCTATGACTATTCTAGGTGGCTTCTTGTATCCTTCTATTATAACAACCCAAAGGTGAAAATCAAGTGACTTTAGGTAGAAGCTCATACGTGTCTTCCAATATGTGTAGTTAGTACCATCAAATAAGGGTGGCCTATTTGTGGACTGGCTTTCACCATTGTTGGTGTGGATAGATCTAACAGTTACCATAAGTCTCTTAGGATGTTAAGCCAAATATCAAGAGAACTTGTTCTGATACTAATTGAAGGACCGTAAGGCAACTCTAGAGGGGGTGAATAGAGTGCAGCAGAATAATTTATCCAATTTAAGATTATCAGAATGAAGGCAGTTGCTAAGCAACAGTGTATATAAAGACACTAAAGTAAAGTAATAAAGTAGAGAGGAAGCAAACGCAAACACCAAGATGTATAATGGTTTCCCTCTGAGAGGACTAGTCCAGTCCCAAGAACTCAAGCTCGAAGTTTTATCCGCTATAATCACCAATAGTGAATCATAAGCTTTGATCCGAAGGTTTGCCACTTCTTACACCATGAGATTTGATCCAAAGTCTCACAACTTCACAGCTTAGAGAGAGACTAACTGATTGAATAAAGCTTTTTACAACTCAAAAGACTTCTAGACCGAGATCGTACTTGGCACTAGGAAGGCTAGGGAGTTGCTCTTTTGAGATAGGAAAGTTAAGGCTTTAGAGGTTTGCTCACAATAGGATAGAAGACTTAAAAATGGTTGAGTGAGTAAGAATGAATAATTCTAATCCTCTTTATAGGGTGTAGGCAAACAGAATTTGACCAAAATTCGGTCAGGGTTTAATTCAAATTTCCAACCGTTGGGCCAAGAAATTAGGAGCTATTGAACTAGTTAATTTTATACCAAAAGGGTAACCGAGTTCGGTCCGAGTTTAGCACGAGTTCGGCCCAAATTTGGTCTCTTAGTATGGTAGACTTTGTAAATGAATGTGGCCTAATTTGGTAGATAGGTTCTTTGGTTCATTTGAGTGGACTAGGTATCTGAGTATAGGTTGCCAGTGTGACTCAGCTTATATCAGTCCTAGACTCAAATAAATAAAATATTATATTTGAATAGACGTAATAAAAATAACATATAAAAGCAGTGTTGAAGCTTCAGATCATGACATATCAATGCATGGTTTAGTTAACTATCAAATTTAAGTTGACTGAGACCAGATGGGCCAACAAGAATGTGCGTTCTTGAATAAGAAGAGGCACCGTCATCCAAACCTTCAAAGCTTTCGGGTAAGAATTCAAACTTAGCTTCTCAAATCTCCATGACATGAATCTCTTAGATTTATATAATTTTAATGTTCTAGAACCCTCCTTTGCCATCTTTTTCTACCATAAAAATCTATAAGAAATTTATGTTAGATTGATGATAAATTGGACAACAGTAGGGCTAGTTTTAGAATTTATGACACGGTTCTTAGAGGCCTTGTTGTTAATTCTTAAAAATAAATTTAATTTTGGTTTATTACTGTAAAATAAGTATTTTAGAATTATTTTTATGATATTTTCATCAAAATTCTGAACCCTAAAAATAAGGGTCACTAGCCTAGGTTGCGGGTAATTTTGTGGCATAGTTTTGCCAATAAAATAGGGTTATTTTGGAAGAAATAAAAGTTGATTAATTTTTGAGATTAAAATAGAATAAAATATAATATAAAATATTTTTTTATGAATATAAACCATACACATGTACTGGCAATGCTCCGAACAAGTTTCGGACAAAACTAGTCAACTTAAAGTAGTCATAACCTTGAAATAAGATTATTTTGTCAATTTTGTAATTTAATGGTTAGAAATTAATATAAATCAGATTTAAATAAATATTAAATAATTTATTATAATTTATGTTCATGTCCTTCGATTGGGGACTTAACCATAAATTTTGGAAGTCGTAAACCATGAAACTAGGTTCCGATATATCGTAAAACGTATAAGTTGTTGTGTCAAGAATTTACATGTTAGGATGAGGTTGGACTTGGGTATTAATGGTTTATAATAAATTATACAATTTAGTTGCGATCAAAAGATTCTTGATTAGATACTTAAAGTAGAAAATTTATTGTTTAGGTCAATTGGATTCCGGAGGAGTGGATGAGGGACCAACTTTGCAACTACATACTGCAGACCCAGGCAAGTGTACCTTGCCAAACTTGCAGTCGATCATATTATATTATCTGCTTGTGTTTCTTTATATATATATATATATATATATATATATATATATATATATATATATATATATATATATATATATATATATATTCTTGTGATGTGCCTTCTCAACCTAGCACCGTGAGATGTTGCTTAGCGTCCGAACAAGATTTGGGTGTCGATAACGTACACGGAGTCATATAACGTTACTTAGAGAGTTGATTCCACGATCCTATTTTTACATATTTGCTCTACCAAGTACGTCAGACCATAGGACACTTGACACTATTTCATGTGACAAAATCTTTCTTGAGTTATTCATGGTGATTCTGTATAGGCTTACATGATTCGTGATATGAGACTTGCATATTATATAGATATCATTATGACTCGTTGTACTAGCTAGAGCTCATTATCTTGTATTTTATGGACATGAGATATTGTGGATATGAGACGTGGGATTATATTGGGTGGAGAGAAGCACACATGCTACAGGCTGATTATGTTTATATATATATATATATATATATATATATATATATATATATATATATATATATATATATATATATATATATATATACGTTACTGGAGGTGCTTTAGTCTCAGTACCAGAGCTTGGCACATTTATTGGCCCTAAGAGATACTACTTGCTACCATAGGCTCCCCGACACAGAGCTTGTAGTGGTCTCATCCTGAGTACTAGTGATGCTCTAATTTGTATTTCACTTAGCTGGTCACATAGCTTGCCCTGAGGAACTATTTTTACTTACTGCATTTTATTTGGCTTGGGTATTTATTGTACCTTGCTATTTCCCCTGAGGACTTGGATCCGGATTATGTCCCTAGGTGTAGACAATGAGAGCTATCCGAGGTTTACGGGGCAGGTGATGCTATTGGAGACGTACATATTGCAGAGGACGAGGTTGTTCCGGAGGACTTCTCTTGAGCACAATAGTATTTTCATAATTCATTTATTATGCTTAGTGTTCTTAGATATTTGATCTTGTAGTAAATTCTGGATATTGTACTTGAAGTTATTTTTCTTTCTATTTTGAACGTGGGTTGTTCCCCGTGACATTATTTATATTGCTTTGATTGGACAGATCATTTTATATTATTGTGACTGGACTTGTCTCTTTGTGATTTCGTTACTTATTATGGATGAGATTAGATATATAAATTGTAACAGGTATTTGTAAACCATTTTATATGTATTACAGCTTAAGTGCACTCTAACGGGTCCATTAAATTGGGTTTGCTCATTGGAGTTGTGCTGCTGGCCATTGCCACGTGGCTAGTCCCTTGGTATTTTGGGACTGGGACGTGACACTCATGTTTGTTAAATTTCCATGTTAATATATTATGTATCATATTGTATTCTAAATTATTAGGATAGATATATATGTTGTATTTTATACCTATATATACTACTTGATTGATATATAGGGTTGTATTATAAATATATATAACTTGGTATACACATATGTATATATTAAATTATGAGAGTGTGTTGAGTACTTATTTTTGTGTCTATATATATGTGCTATAAGAGTGTCTATGTGTAATACTTGGATTGACTATTAGGTTGTGTGGTGTACTAGAGTTTGTAGAAGTGCTATGCTTGTATTAGTATGGTGATTTGGTGCATGGGTGTGGGTAGAAGGTGATGTTGTATGTGCTCTGAGATGTGCACAATTGAGTAGTAACTGAACATCGTATTCAGTTAGGTAGTAATCATTTAAAAGGAGGATTAGAGGCCAGCAGTGTACTTTTTGCACTTCTCTGTGAGCAAGAAGTAGATAACAATAATGACAGTCGGGTTAATGAGAAGAAAATGTGATAACAGTGACTGACAGTGGCTTAGAAGAGGGAGTAACCACAACAATGGTTGCTGCTGTGCTTAACACAGCAATATTGATGCATATGTGGGGCTCGAGCTGTTGGCTAAAAGGGCAGAGAGGTATCGGGTTGCCATAGGTTATGGGTAAGTTCCTGTGCAGGAAGTGAAATACACTGATCTAAGTGCAATAATGCACTATCTAGTGCATTGGTGTTCAGGTATTCCTTCAGCAACTTTTGGTGAGGGAGGGAATGTACAGGGAAACACTAGCAATACTGGGTACAACAGCAGCAACAGTGTATCAGGGGTATTGGGTATATAGTATCAGTAAGTATAATAAAATAGGAGGGGTGTCTAGGTGAGCAGTGAGCGAGGTCTGATATGTTGGTGGTATAGATGTTAGTTAGTTATGAGATGAGTTAGTGTTATATGTTACTATATATGCACTAGTTAGTATATGTTAGTATGAGTTAACATTAGTTCTAGTTACCTTGAGTTATACCAAGATTATACTAAGGTATAGGCTTTAACTCAAGGTATTAATATTGATTATCAAGAGGGTTGTGAGAGTGTGATATCAAGTTGGCTCAAAGCCAAGGTAATCACATAAGTTGGTATTAACTATAAGGTAACTAGTATATAAAGTATTATTGTGTATCTTGTGATACTATATAGCTATGATACTCTAGTATCCTAATATAGCTAGTATAGCTTAGATAAGTAATGTATGGATCTAATAACCTAGATGTAACCTTTGTATCCTTAAATTATAGCTTAAATGTTGTTTTTAGATTAATTTGGGGCCAGTGGAATTTTTCCATAATTTTTAGTTAATTAAAAACTAGTAACACAATTTTTCTAGGACTTTCAAGAATTTATTTTAGGTTTAAACTTAATTAAAAATATCCTAAACTTTTATTTTATGTTCTAAATAATTAAATATATTTTCTAGAATTTTCTGGGAATTTTCTGATTATTTTTAGCATTTATTTTGAGTTAATTAGGAAAAACTAAATTAAAAACTATTTTCTGAAAATAAAAAACCCAAAATGTAATTAATTCTGCCCAGTCAGCCAACATGGGCCTACCCGTCAGCCTCCTGCAGCCAACTGGGCGGGGCCCGCCTGTCAGCGACCGCGGGGTGGGTGTGGGTGCAGTGAGCCGACCGCGAGCCGAGCCGAGCCGCGTCCTAGTCCGAGTCGGACTGAGATGAGCCGAGCAGCATCGAACCCTGACCGGTCGATCTGAGCGGGCAGCGTCGGATGGCTGCCACATGGCACTTCTTTGAGGCACGGCTTCCCTCTCTCCCCTATATATATATAATAGTTAGGTTATTAATTTCTAGGGTTTTCTTTGAGCCAAATTTAGGAGAATTGCCATCAAGGATTTTTTTCATCTTCCAGAAGCCATTGCGCATAGCTCTGTACTCCAAACGAGGCCTAGTTTCTTGCGTTAGAATGATATTGAGGTTAGATTTTTGGATATATAAATTGTTTTATTAAATTATGAGTATTAAATTCTGGAAAATTCGTAGAGCACAACATGTCCAAAAATAGATGCGTCTCGATATTTTTACGATTCTGGGAGAACCAGACTCAGAATCATGAATTGTTTGAAGTTTCGAAAAGCTAATGTCGAGATCATTAACATATATTTTTACCAGATTTTAATTCAAAATATTTACATACTGTTAATTTTGTAGAACTTCTAGGTTAGAATTTAACCATCGGTACACAATACAAAATTTGTATGTGCCACAATTTCCAAACGAATTTGAATTCGGACGAGCCATAAATTCCAGCATATTTTTGACGCTGAAATCTACAGAAAAACATGCATGAAAGTTAAGTTTCTGTCAGTTGACTTTTTGGTCAACAGATCGCCTCGATTTGCGTACCATGAGTCTCGAGTTGATAAATTTTAGTTTTTTGGACGAAATTTAGAAATTAACCTAAAAATTAGAATAATAAGATTAAAATAGAATTTTAGATTAATTAGTCCAAAATTAAATAAATTAAAATAAAATATTGTTTGACATGGCAATTTCGTAATACATAGGCTATTTGGACTTGGATTCCGATCCGTACCAGCAAAGGACCACAGACGAGTACATTCTCTGATAGTTTCTTATTTATGATATCCTCTATGTTCATTGTATCTAGTGTAAATATCCATATTCCTTGATACGATGGTTACACGAATTGGTATATCCGGATCTCGTCATGAGATGTTATTCCTTGTTCATGGTGTATCTTGTGCAAGTCTTGTTTTATTATTTATCATGTACGTGTACAGACACATATTCTCGGGAAGAGTCGCTATCTTCTTGGGAATTCCATGCCATAGCGTACCATGGTTGAATCTACTATACCAGTCGGGGGTGGAGAGTATTTTAGTGTTGATATGTGATCATACCCTTCATGTACAAGCCTTTTTCTCATGTTAGTGTTGGTCATACACCACACGTATGACTAGACAGGCCAGTACTCGTGTACAAGTTTCTAAGTTGATCACATGTTAAAGCTAGTACTCACACACTTAGTCATTAGTATTCTTATTCATTGACATATTGTTCATTCTCGTATTTATTTCCAGTATTTCCTTTATTGCGTATCTCTTGTACATGTATATGCATCTTGTATATTTATATCTATTTACTGCTACATAGTTTATATCATTGATCTAGAACTGCTATTGGAGGTGTACTTCGTTCCA
This sequence comes from Iris macrosiphon, assembly GCA_036927795.1. Taxonomy (NCBI): domain Eukaryota; kingdom Viridiplantae; phylum Streptophyta; class Magnoliopsida; order Asparagales; family Iridaceae; genus Iris; species Iris macrosiphon. The sequence goes on from JAYESA010000019.1 coordinate 100,603,768, forward strand.
TCCTGACTGGAAATATTTTTCCAGACTATGACTTAGAGGAATTATTTTCCAGTATACTTGGAGATTGGATGTTATTGGTTGCAGGTATGGTTATTTTGTCTTTTAGATAAATTCTTGTATTTTATTTATTTCTTCGATATCTCATCGTGCTCTAGTTTATGTGATTGAGTATTCCATATTATATTGTGATATTTGTGTCTCCTTATGGAGTTTGATATTCGTGAGAGAATAATTAGATATTATTATGACCTAGACAGCGTTCTACTGTCGATGCTGCGACGTAGGCTGGAAGGACCCACGCTCCCGGGCCCCAAAATCCGGGTGCGGGTCGTGACATATTTTTAGTGGTGGCCCATGCAGGTCAGACTTCGCAAGTTGTGCGATATCATGGTAGTGCGACGTCTTAGTTGTACTACTGCGTGCCTGTGATAGGATATAGGACATAGAATACTAGGATGAGAGAGGATACTCAATCACTAATTTTTGAGAGATTCCTAGGGCGACCCTTGAGAATCTTATTATAATTTCCAATTCAAATCTTTTTCCCTTGTTCTGTCCGTTTTCACTTATTGTTATTGAATTTGATTCTTGTTGATCAGTTACTGAATTTAATTGTTGGTGTCGTTGTTGAGTTTGATTTCTTATCGAGATAAATTTTACGAGCTAAAATTTATGGTATTATCTGATGGCATATGTTGATGAGGACAGTGAGAAAGGTAAAATGTCTGCTTTGGTTTTGGAGCCTAGAATTTATCGCAGCCATATTAGCTGGCGTGTCAAAAATATAGGTACCTGACTTCAGATGTATATATCTTAGTTATGAAATTTAGAATTTATCGCAGCTATTCTAGTCGGCACAGCGAGGATTCTAGACGACATGATTATAGAGTTGCATACCTAAGTTATGGAATCTATCGTTCATCGCAGCTATGCTTACTGGCGTGGCAAGGATTCTGAGTGTCATGATTTTGGACAGACGTGTATGATTATCAGGTTGTATCTTAAATTTGTTCTTAAAGTATCATCTCAATACTTATCCACTTCTGTTATTCTAGGACTTTGTTCCATCATTTCCTTTTGATAGCCGTAGAGATACCTTCAGTCTTTAGTCAATTTCCTTTTTAAGTTTTATTTCTTTAAGGATCCATGTTAGTGTGATAATTCATGACTTGCAATTAGGTCTGTGTCTTGTATCAGTGTTGACTGAGTATGGCTTATGAGTCTATAAGTGTTTCTTGGTTGGACATGTGAGCAGTATGCATTAATCTAGAGATAACCTATAGCATAGTACCTTGTAGTAATGGTTCTATGATAAGGTGTCATTATTATTAGTATTGGTATTATAGGTAGAAGGAGTAAAGAGTATCAGTGATGGTTCCAAGAGTAAGTATCAGAGTCAGCATGCCAGTCCTGGATAGTCATGAATTTATGTAGTTGGGTGATCCATGAAAACAATTAAGTATCAAGGATTTGTGTTAAAAATTAATGGAGCATGATATTCAATTTGATGGTTGATACTTGGGTGTGTTAAGAGTAAATGAATGTATACACATAAAAAGGGTATTAATGAGTGTGCCATGGGTAGAAGAATATCAAGATTGATCATGAAAGGTATAAAGTGTATCACAGGTTAGTGTAACAGTCTGTAAAAGATTAAAAAGGGAGATACTTAAACATCAATTGAGATATAGAACCATAGGCCTGCCTTGAGAGTGAAGTAAAACATGTGAATTATAGAAAGTGCAAGTGACCATGAGTTCTAGTCAACGTGGCGAGGTAATCTAATAATGAAGCTAGTGTTACTATACCAAGAGTGCTAAAGTATTCTATATCTAGGATTAGTTAAGCAATATGCTAGTAACAGTAAGTACCTCGTGTGATGATAGTAGATTGGTGTATCAGTTAATATGGATAGAAAATTATTGGAAGTAATAGTGCAAGTAATTCAGGCAGTGCAAATTTTAGTACACAGTTGAGAGTTGTAGACAATTGGTGTATCTGTGTGTATCTTATGTGTTAGAGACTGTGAGTATTTATATGTATACTTAGATGTGGATTTAAATTTATAATTTGAAGATTGGAAATAAATTTTAATTTTTAAAAATTTTGAGGAGTTGAGATTTTATGTTATTAATTTTTTGAGGATTCAAATTCAATTTAATAAACATAGTTAAAGCTATAAAGATTCTTTGGAAGTGATTAAAATTTTATTTCAATATTTGAATATTTGACTTTTGCGAAAAGTATATACATTTTATTTTAAATTGTTCAAGAAGTTAAATTTTGAGGGTTTTATTTGAGGATAAAATTTTATGGTGGGTAAGAAATGTACATCAATATATGAGTGGATGAAGTGCATGTGTAAGGATCTATTGGCTTGAGCATGCTCGAGATGGCACTGCAAACTGACTTGGGTGTCTATATAGAGTTGTATTAGAAGGATTAGTACTTAGTATGGTGTGTTGCACTTGGTGTACACTTGAGTGATAAGAACAACTTGTATAAACAATTGTAGTAGGTAGGAGAGCTAGCAGTGGATGTGCTTGTAATAGAAACAGTGATACCTAAAAGGATAAGGGTATCAAACTTTGGATGCATCATTAAACCTATGGTTGTGTTAGAAGGCTATGTTATGTTCTTTCTTCTGTTCGTTTTCGTCTATTTTATTGATTGATTTCCTAGTACCATAGCCTGCATCAATGATCTTCTTGCTAGAATGTAGTTAGTAGTACACCCTGACAGAGACTGCTATACCATGACAAAAGTAACCATAACCATGTATCTTTTCTCTAGATTGCATATTTTATGACGGAAGGTAGCATTTTCTTAGACCTTTATTGTTGGGATTTTGACCGTAGTAAATATTAATGAAGAGGTTATGACTTGACAAAGAGAGACAAGAATTTTAAAATTTTGAGGATAAACATTAATTTAAATAAATAGTTAAGAATTTAATATGGCAGAATTGACGATTTTGTTAAATCATTGATTTTTATGAAGATTAAGATATGAGTGAATTTGTCATTAATATTTAAAAAAGTTAAGAAGATTATCATTATATTTATTTGACTGCAAGGTATAAATTTAAATTATTTTGAATGTTGCATTTGAAGATCTTGTAAGTATTATACTGTTTGAGTATGATGTGGAAAAAGAATCGAGGAGTAAGATCATTAATGGATTAGTGTTTGAATTTAAATTTTTGGGATGGGAATTTAAATTTTATAAATATGCATTGATTGGATTTAAATTAGAGGAGTAAGATCTAATGGATTAGTGTTTGAATTCAATTTTTTGGATGCAATTTTTAAATTTTATAAATATGCATTGATTGGATTTCAATTAGAGGATTGAATATTAAATTCTTGTATTTCGTTATTAACTTAAAATTTTGGAGGAGATTGTGATAAGAATGCAATTTGATTTTATATTTGAAGATTTCAAGAATAGGATATTTATATAATTTTGAAAAATTTATGAAATAATAATATGGATTTACTTCATGATTATACGGTTTGATGAATTTAAATTTTGATGGTAAAAAAAAAACTATTGAGGATTTTAAATTTTCAGGACAAAATTTTTATAAGGTTGGTAGACTTGTAACCTCCGTATCCTGAAATTCTAGCTTAAATGTTATTTTTAGGTTAATTTGGGGCTAGTGGGTTTTTTTCATAATTTTTAGTTAATTAAAAACTAGTAACACTAATTTTCTAGAACTTTCAAGAATTTATTTTAGGTTCAAACTTAATTAAAAATATCCTAAACTTTTATTTTAGGTTCTAAATAATTAAATATATTTTCTAGAATTTTTTGGGAATTGTTTGATTATTTTTAGCATTTATTTTGAGTTAAATAGGAAAAACTGAATTTAAAAACTATTTTTTGAAAATAAAAAACCCAAAAAGTAATTATTTTTGCCCAGTCAGCCAACAGGGGCCCACCCATCAGCCTCCCGCAGCCAACTGGATGGGGCCCGCCTGTCAGTGACCGCGGGGTGGGTGTGGGTGCAGCGAGCCAACCGCGAGCCGAGCCGAGTCGAGCCTCGTCCTAGTCCGAGTCGGACTGAGCTGAGTCGAGCCGCATCTTACCCTGACCGTTCGATCTGAGCAGGCAGTGTCGGATGGCTACCACATGGCACTCTTTTGAGCCGCGGCTTCCCTCTCTCCCCTATATATATAATAGTTAGGTTATTAATTTCTAGGGTTTTCTTTGAGCCGAATTTGGGAGAATTGCTATCTAGGGTTCCTTCATCTTCCAGAAGCCATTGCGCATAGCTCTGTACTCCAAACAAGGCCCAGTTTCTTCCGTTAGAACGATATTGAGGTTAGATTTCTGAATATATAATTTTTTTACGAAATTATGAGTATTAAATTCTAGAAAATTCGTAGAGCACAGCATGTCCAAAAATAGACACGTCTCGATGTTTTTGCGATTTCAGGAGAACCAGGAATCAGAATCATTAACCGTTTAAAATTTCGGAAAGATAATATTGAGATCATTGACATATGTTTTTACTAGAATTTAAATCGAAATATTTACATACTTTTAATTCTATAGAACTTCTAGGTTAGAATTTAACCATCGGTGCACAATACAAAATTTGTATGTGCCATAATTTCCAAACAAATTTGAATTCGGACAAGCCGTAAATTCTAGCATGTTTTTGAAGCTAAAATCTACAGGAAACATGCATGAAAGTCGAGTTTCTATTAGTTGACTTTTCGGTCAGTAGATTGCCTCGATTTGCGTGCCATGAGTCTCGAGTTGATAAAATTTAGTTTCTTTGGACAAAATTTAGAAATTAATCTAAAAATCAGAATAATAAGATTAAAATAGAATTTTAGATTAATTAGTCCAGAATTAAATAAATTAAAATAAAATATCTTTTGACATGGCAATTTCGTAATACATAGGCTATTTGGACTTGGACTTGGATTCTGACCCGTACCAGCAAAGGACCACAGGCGAGTACATTCTCTGATAGTTTCTTATTTATGATATCATCTATGTTCATTGTATCTAGTATAAATATCCATATTCCTTGACACGATGGTTACACGGATTGGTATATCCGGATCTCGTCATGAGATGTTATTCCTTGTTCATGGTGTATCTTGTGCAAGTCTTATTTCATTGTTTATCTTTTACATGTACAAACACTGATTCTCGGGAAGAGTCGCTATCTTCTTGGGGAATTCTGTGCCATAGCGTACCATGGTTGGATCTACTATACCAGTCGGGGGTGGAGAGTATTTTAGTGTAGATATGTAATCATACCCTTAATCTCCAAGTCTTGTTCTCATGTTAGTGTTGGTCATACACCGCACTTATGACTAGCCATGCCAGTATTCGTGTACAAGTTCCCAAGCCGATCACATGTTAAAGCTAGTACTCACACACTTAGTCATTAGTATTCTTGTTCATTGACATATTGTTCATTCTCGTATTTATTTCCTTTATTGCGTATCTCTTGTACATGTATATGCATCTTGTATATTTACATCTATTTACTGCTACATAGTTTATATTATTGATCTAGAACTGCTATTGGAGGTGTACTTTATTCCATCCTGACTGAAAATATTTTTTCGGACTATGACTTAGAGGACTTGTTTTTTAGTATACTTGGAGATTGGATGTTATTGATTGCAGGTATGGTTATTTTGTCGTTTAGACTTGTTGTATTTTATTTGTTTTCTTCGATATCTCATCGTACTCTAGTTTATGTGATTGAGTATTCTATATTATCTGTGTCTCCTTATGGAGTTGTATATTCGTGAGAGAATGATTAGATAGTATTATGACCTAGACAGCGTTCTACCGCCGATGCTGCGGCGTAGGCTGGACGTACCCACGCCCTCGTGCCCTAAAATTCGGGTGCGGATTTTGACACTAGATATAGACTCATTCAACCTAGTATAGCTAATACAAGCTAGTGTTAGCTAGTTAGTGACCAATATGGACTAATTTTCTTAGTGTGGACCTAGAAACCTGTGTATAAACTAGAAATGGCCTGGAACCTCAAATTTAGTACATTTTAACATATTTATCATTCATTATACCCATTGACTTAATTATTCATATATAGGATTGTGTGATACCAGCTTGAGCATCATGTTACATCATTTTCTTAGGGCCAGAGGCGAGTACATTCTCTGATAATTTTTCATTCATGATATCTTTTATGTTTCTTGTATCTAGTGTAATTATACTTGATTCCTGATACGATGGTATACGAATTGTTATATTATAAATCCCGTCATGAGATATTATTTTTCCTGTGATTCATATGCATGTCATGTGATTCCTGTGAATGGATGAGTCACTGTTCCTGAGAAGGTTGGCACCCTTCTTTGTGATTCATGTATCATAGTTGTCATGGTTGGATCCAATATACTAGTCTGGGGGCAAAGTGTGTTAGTTAGATATGTGACCATATCCTTTCTTGTGCATGTCCTTGTGAGTGTTAATCATATACCTCACGTATGATTAACCAGGATATATTTTTGTGCAAGTTTCCAAGCTGATCGCATTTTGAAGCTAGTACTCACTCACTTAGTTAGTTATATTCTTGATTCTTGTATATGATACTCATTGTTCTTGTATTATTTATAGTATTCTATATCATGTATATTTCCTGCTCATGCTCTATTTATCTTGTATATTCTATTTATTTACGGTTACATAGTCCTTATTATTTATTTGGAACTGCTGCTAGAGGTGTGCTTTGCTCCAATCCTGTGTATTTTCCAGATGATTTAGATGTTGGTATCCCACACACTATGGACCTCAGGACGTAGTTGGTATAGAGTTTGAGACGGTAGCTCGGAAGAAGCCGATACCTAGAGACGATCAGCTAGTTGCAGATAGTTAGACTTTTGTATTAGATTGTCTCAATTATACATTTTGGCATATATTATATTTGAGACTATTGTACCAGTCTTTTAGACTTGGATATGAGTTGGATTATGATTGTGATTCATTTTCTTCTTCTATTCTATATCGTGTTATATCTTCCTCTAGTTTTATTGTGATTTAGTATTGATTATCATATTGTTCCTTCATTAGGAGTTGAGATATCTTGACAGGTACATATATTGTGTGAGATGTTTAGATAGTATTGTTGACCTAGATAGCATTCTACCATTGATGTTGTGGCGTAGGCTGGACGTACCAATATTCTCGTACCCTTACATCGGGTGCGGGTTGTGACAACTCCAAATACTCCTTCCACGTGTACTTTATCGTGTGCATCGGGTATTCCTTGTGCTCATGTTTATTCGTATTCTTTGTATACTTATATTATTCATGTATATTACATGCCGTGATCAGATCCATGAGTATTGGTTGGGGCAGAGAGTAGAATTTGGTTATGTGATCAAGCCTATAGTGTATTAGTGTTCATGTCGATTATACACCTGACGTATAATCGAGTTACCTTAGTTTATTCGTGTTCAACCTAACCCGATCACATAACGAACTTGTACTCTAAGGCACTTAGTTAGTATTCTTGTTCCTCCTACTTGTAGTTTATTCTATATTGTCTGTATTTATCTTTCCAGTAGTTTACCTGCTTATCTCAGTTATATTTTCTTTTTCTAGTTACTTGTACATCTTGTATTCTTTTCTATTTTTTGTCATATATTCTCTACCATGTATTTGTAACTGCTTTCAGAGTTTTTTATTTCTCTCCAATCCTGACTAGATATATTTTTTAGATGATTGATTATAGAAGATGTGTCCCACCTATTACGGGCCACAGGATGGCAGCCAGTTGAGATAGCACCCGTAGAGCATGTTGAGTTAGAGCCAGCTATTGAGGAGACTTAGCTAATTTCTTTATTATATTGGATATATCTCAATTTAGATATTTTGGCATGTGTTATATTTAAGACTATTGTGCAATCCTATTAGACTTGGTTATGAGTTGTATTTGTGACTTGTGATTTCTATTTCTTTTATTCCATATCGTGCCATACTCTTCCCCTAGTTTTATTATGATTGAGTGTTGATTATCATATTGTCATCCATTTGGAGTTGAGATATCTTGACAGGTACATTATATATATATTGTGTGAGATGATTAGATAGTATTGTTGACCTAGACAGTGTTCTACCATCGATGCTGCAGCGTAGGCTGGATGTACCAACATACTCGTACCCTCATTCTGGGTGCGGGTCATGGCAGTCCTTTTGTCCAATGTAAACAGTAGAGAGTATATACAATTTTACTAACACAGACATGATACACATATATATATTTCCCTCTTCTAGAGTAGAATCAACCTCCTATCGCACTTCCTGGACTTTTATGAATTTAGGAAGGTCGTGCACTTTTCCTCTATCAGAGTGAGAAGAAACTGCTTGTGAATTTTGTTGAGTTTTAACAAACTCAATGAGTGTGCACACTTTTCTTCTTACATAGTATACCGCACCTTCAATTTTCTATTATAAACATTATAGTTTATGCACATGTTGAAGGATGATAACGTACTTTTTTGTGGAGGATAATACTGGCCTACTTCTTACACGATGGAGCATAGAAGGATATCATACGTCTTATCGTTCATGTCGAACAGACATATTACCTTGAAAACCTTAACTATCTTCAGATCGAGCTCGGTATGATCACTCCCTTAACATGTCCGCTGTATCGATTACAAAGTTGGGATTAGAATCCCAACCAGGACTTCTAGTAGTGGTGCATCCTCATAACAGATGAAGCTCATGCTTATTTTGAAAAAATTTATGCAGGCCTAGCTCTGTGTTGCAACCTTTCTTGTTATGCATTAATATGAATTCATTTCCATGTATTGAGGATTATACTGAGGAGTGAAAAGATGGAGATGGCTCTATGATAGATCTTCATTATATGTAATCACAATTTTAGAATAAAAATCTATATGTAATAGATCTCCATTATATGTAATCATGATTTGAACATTTAATAAAACTTTGGCTTGTTTTCGTCTTTGCTGTCGCGTATTGCTGACTGATTAATCTTTGCCTCAATCAAGGAAAAGGAAAGACTAAACTTCGCGCATTAGGGAAGACCGGACCATGTGTGCCCTATGCAGCCTTTTCTGACAAATGACTAGTATCCATTGCGTATGAGAGATCTTGGAGGAATATGCAAAATCCTAATAGTCGTCTCTTTGGGTTTTGTGCTTGTCTTTTTGCTTAGAAAATGAACCATCGCCTCCCTTCACTTATGAGTCATGCACGGGGATTCGAACCATCAACTTCGCTTTTAAATACTGAAGTCGTTCACTCAATTACTGACTTCTCATATAAACTTGCCTTTGTCCAATGGCTTCCCAGAATGCTAGAGGGCAAGGGAAATCGATGAAGCGACTGTTTCACTCTGATTAAGGCTAACTCTGGTCATGCTTCTACTACTCCTAAGCCGCCCCTTACTTATGAGAAGAAAGAAGTGTCCCATGCACAACTGTGTAAGGCAAAACTCTTCCAAGACTTCATTGGCCCTTGGTTGGATGGACCCACCCCGCCCCAGACTGAAGTCAGTAGTCTCCGTGCTCATTCTGCCGACTTGATGGAACAAGAGGAGCAAGCCAGAATAGAAACCACCCGTCGAGTGTTTATATCCTAGAGCGTCTGTATTCTGCATGCTCTTGTGACTTATGTGAATAATAGTTTTGGAGGATCTTGATTTCTCCTAAAATTTATACTGTTGTTCTCTTTCCCCATTTTATAAATGAAGGAGTTCATTTTCTCTCTGTAGTTTGAATGATGACCTTAGAAATGTCATAATTTTTGGAATAATTTCGTGGACTCATTATCCATTGTGTACTTTGATAGAAAATATAGATAATCAGTTAGAATAAATAACACCATCATAAGTAATAGGGATGTGATAGGTCTTTCGATTGAAACCCCATTGTATATATCTGCTCATAGGTGATGTGGACATGGCAGAATTTAGTGGGAATAATTTAGTGTAATTAATACCTATGTCGTACTTCTAATTCTTGTTGTTGCAATCGATCATTATTCTCAACTTTTAACTCGTTAGTGATAGCTATTCTAATAGAAGGGATCTGAATCTAGAGAGGAATAACCGCTTCATATCCGTAGACCAGGAAAAATAGCGTACAGCCGGTTGGTGTCCATACCATTGTACGGTATGCCCATAAGCATTCTCCAAGCTTCTCGTTCCAATCGCGCTTGTTAGACGAAAGAAACTTCTTATAGAGCTTGATTATGGTCTTATTGAAGGCTTCAGCTAAGCCATTAGCTGTGGAATTGTATGCAGTAGATGCCACATTCTGGATTCGGTTCTTATCGCAGAATTGATAGAACGCCTGACTAGCAAATTATGGCCCATTGTCATGTATTATCCTCCGGGGAACAACATAGCGATAGATGACATAGTGTTTGAAGAAGCTAATCACATTGGATGTCTTTACTTCAATCAACGGTACTGCTTCTGCCCATTTGGAGAAATAATCAGTTATAGCTAAGATAAACCGATGACCCCTAGATTATGGAGGGCTAATAGGGCCAATAATGTCCATCCCCCAAACATCAAAAGGCCAGGATGCAGCCGTCAGATGTAAGAACTCTAATGTTTGGTGGATAAGAAAATACTGGATCCCCGCCCACGCAAGCAAATTGTTGATAAAACTCCCAGCTACCATAGTAGGCCAATAATAGTCCAACCTTTTGAGCCTATCTTGAAGTTTAGGACCTGGTTTGTGTGCTCCGCATACACCATCGTGAGCAGTCACTCCTCCTTTCCGATATACGTATTTGGAACATATTTTATTTTTGCATGGTTGTATGTGCGTGGAGACTAGACCCATTTTTTGGTTTAACATGGTTCATGGTTCATTTTGTGGGTTAGTTCAAGTCTTGAGATCCATTGGTTCAACCCAAAACCCTACCATATATAATCCAACCTCTTATTCTCTCTCTCTTAATTACTTTATTTTCTTTCTCTCTCTTGTGTTTTCTCTCCCCTTTCCATAGACAAGTACACCTTGCATGAGAAATAAAAAACCCTTTATATTAATTGATTATTATGTTATTTGTATAATTTTAGACACTTTTAGAACTTGGAGTTTTCGGATTTGATAGATGGGTTAGTGCAGATCTATATTTCTAATTTAGGGTTTTTGTGGCCTTCATGAGTTTTTTTTTGTTTTGATCTATTTAACATGTATTTTTAAAAACCAGTTTTTGCTACAAGATAGAACTTTCAATTTCAAGCGTTTTGGCTTTTGCTTCACTTGATTTGAATTTAAAATAAGGATTTTATGGTCAAAATAAATTTTTGATTTTTGGAGCTTTCGCCATAGCCAAATTTGCTGTTGGAGAAGACGAAGTGCTTATGCGGCCAGCATCATATGCGGTAGAGAGTGTTATGCGGCCTGAGTACTATGCGGCCTGAGTGCAATGCGGCCTGGACTCTGTGCCGTATATTCTGACCAGCATGCGTACATATTGTTAGATGCATGACTGCTTATTTTACATGTGTCCTTGAGATTCTTGTGTTTTAACTCGTTGAACGAATAAGAAATTTGCTAAGTCCAAGAGGCAATCCAAGTAGCATGATTCATATGCGGCAAGCAGAGCATACGGCCACCTTTCTTGGACGTATGACTCTGAACCGTTGGCACATATTTCTATGACTTTGTCCTTCCTCTCTGACACACTTTATTGCATTGTCATATTAGTCACATCATTCACTCTATGTCACAGTCCTGACACTTCATTTAATTGTCGTCACTTCAACACTAGTCCCAAGGAGTAGACTTTAACCCTGAGCGTGCATCACTGACTTCATATGCGGCCAAGTGGAGCATGCGTGTGAGCAACCTATTTTTTATATAGGGTTAGTTCGGTAATTAATAATTTTTTAAATATTTATTCGATAATTTAATTGAACTTTGGAAACCAGCCACCATGGTTTTACTTGAGTGCAATACTAGCATTTTCCTTCCAACCAACCTAGCATGCTCGACTTAGACGAGTCTAATTAGGCTCCTGCCATGACTGTCCCTCATAATTTTGCAATTCCATGCCTTATTTTGGTCGCACAACTTTCACGACACAATTATGAAAAAACGATAATTAATTAACCCTTTTGTCGTGGCATACAATTTTAACACGCCACCCGAACCCATTATTTCCAACCAAATCTATACTATGAGCTTAACTGGTCGTATTACGTACATGACACTCGAGTTGCGTTATTCGAATCCCCTGCATGCTCCCAATATAATATTAAGTAGAAAATAGAATTTATGGATTTATTTAATTAATTTAATATTAATTAATATTTAGTAAATATCTTTTTAATTAATATAAATTTGGTTGTAAATTAATTGTTGGAGGAAATATAAATTTCTAGAATTTTTCCCAAAAACCTAACTATTTTTTGGGAATTTTCTACATATAACTATTAAATATAATAAAATAAAATAAAATAAAACCTAAATTCTAAACCCAAACCCAAACCAATTAACCCGAAACCCAAACACAAAACCTAAAACTATCCAACCCGTGCACAAGAGACCCCTTCCCATATATATATATATATATATATATATATATATATATATATATATATATATAACAAAACCCTAACCCTAAACTACACCACCTCCACCATCACCCACGCCGAACCACCGTCGCAGTGTCGGAGCCGCCGACCACCCGCAACGCCGTCCGCACCACCGCCTGTCACGACCCGCACCCGGTGTAGGGATGCAAGTAATGAACAATGCCCAGCCTACATCGCAGCATCGGCGGTAGAACGTTGTTTGGGTAGACTATCTATCTAATACTCAAGACATAACAATGCCACCAATGTAATATGAATATACTCAATCACAGATCTATAGATGGAATAAAGCACGAATATGATAAAAGAATAGAAGAGTCATAAATACAACTCATCAGACAACAATAATATCCAATGAGTCAGAGAAATACTAATAACAAGCTGGAGACAAATCCAGTACAAAAGGAAACTAACTACGAAGCTACAAGTCCTGAGTCATCTGTCTCAGTCGGGATGAGAACCTTATGAGCCAAGGTCTCTGGATCTAAGCCTACCACGTCCTGAGGCCCATAGTGAGTGGGGTACCACTCCTCGGTGTCATCTAGGAAAAATATATCCAGTCAGGAAAGGAGCCGAGTACATCCATAACAGCAGTTCTAATAAATAATATAAACTACGTAACAGTAAATAGATGTGAATATACAAGATACAATATAATGATACAAGAGATATACAATAAAGGAAATACTGGAAATAAAACGAGAATGAGCAATCTAGAAATGAACAAGAAATACTAATGACTAAGTGAGTTAGTACCAGCTTTAACATGTGATCGGCTTGGGAACTTGATAATAGAATTATGGCCTGGTTAATCATACGTGCGGTGTATGATTAACACTATTCAATGAACAATACTTGATACAAGGAGGGTAAGATCACAAATCTACACTGCATACTCCTTTCCCCCAAATGGTATAGTGGATCCAATGATGGTATGTCATGACACAGAATTCTCTAGGAAGGTAGCAAGTCTCCCCAAGAATCAGTATTTGTACATGTACAAGAAGAACAAGAAAATAAGGCTTGCACAAGATACACCATACATACCAAGGAATAACATCTCATGACGAGATCCGGATATACCAATCCGTGTAACCATCGTGTCAAGAAATAAAGGATATCTACACTAGATAAAAGAGACATAGAGGATATCATAAATAAGAAACTATCAGAGTATGTACTCGTTTGAAACCCGGTGAACAGTATCATAGATGTCCGGTACGGTGCCTCAAAGACCTAAATATGGAATATTACATCAATACATAATTTGGAATAAAAATAAGTTAAACTAGTCAACTTCTAGGTCATAAAGCCATTTCTAAGACAAATCAGTCAAACTAGGTCAACTCTAGGTCAAACTTGGTCAAACTAGCTATTTCTAGGTTGTATGAGTCTATCTCTAAGATATTGGGTTCATACACTATGTAACTAGGCCACACTAGCTATACTAAGATACTAGGAAACCAATAAGATGGCGTATCCTAAGATACGCAATTACTTACATTGAAAAATATCATAATATGTATATACAATCAACCATATATAATATTTCTAACTAAACTGATGCTAAGTGGATACCTTGGCTTTGAACCAATGCGGTATCACACATCTGCATACCCATCTTGATACTCAAACCCAATACCTTGAGTATCCATCAATACCTTGACATTACCTTGGTATCACAAGGTAATGTGAATTCTAGTATATACTAACTACCCAATATACTAAACTATAAACTAATATAAAATAAATAATACAATACTACTAACTATACTAATACATATATACATACATACAACTATATATCACTACTAGTACACAAGTATTTATTTATCTAACTACTACTAACATTATATATATATATATATATATATATATATATATATATATATATATATACTAACAAGGTAACTAGCTACTAAACTATTAACTAAACCAACTATCTATGAACTAACTAGCTAACTTACCTAGCTGCCCTCTGATACTCCTCTTGCTGCTGCTCCTACTGGATGTTGTTGCTGCGGCTGCAATATGCTGCTGCTACTGTAGTGCTTTGTTGCAGTTGTTGCTGCTACTGGATGCTATTGCTGCTCGTGCAGTTGTTGCTGCACTACAGTGCTTTGCTGCAGCTTTGCTTTCTATTGTTGTGCAGTTTCAGTTGCTCAACCCCCCTCACACACACACACACACACACACACATCTATAAACTATATATATATATATATATATATATATATATATATATATATATATATATATATATATATATATATAACACTCTCACTCACACACATAAGTATATATAAATACATAACTATACATATACACATTTATATATACATATCCATACATATATCCATATCTATCTATATACACATCCACATAACACTAGAGATACCAATACTTCTCTCTCTCGCTCTCTCTCGCTCGCTCGCTCTCTCTCTCTCTCTCTCTCTCTCTCTCTCTCTCTCTCTCTCTCTCTCTCTATATATATATATATATATATATATATATATATATATATATATATATATATATATATATATATATATATATATATATACATACATACATACACATACATATGTACATATATATAAAATACACATATACATATATACCACTCACTATGTATATATATATAATCACCACCATTCATATATATATATATATATATATATATATATATATATATATATATATATATATATATATATATATATATATATATATATAACCACCAATCACCATACAATTATAATACTCTAATAGCTATAAACAAGGCAAATTGAATCTAAATGAAAAGAAACAAACACGTGGAGTGCATCACACCCGTATCATACTAGATCTATGATACGCTTGCGATACAAGTCCATCACATAACCAAACATACCTCGAAGAAAATGAGCAAGCCTAAAATAATAATTATGAACAATACGAATAGTCAATTATACATCTACGTGTCTGTGTCAAAATATGACATGCTCAAACTTTCGTGTGGGAAGAAAATACCCAAATCAACCCGTATCTCCAAATTATCGGGATACAACCTATACGTATCCAATTGTGGATACGACACTATCCACACACAATCAAACATATGTCAATTTGGTCTAATTGACCAATTGACAAACACAATATGTGTCAATCTCAAATTCTTCCAAATTGACACAAAATAACACATAACTTTCTCCATAGGCCTCCTATGAATCAAATTCTAATTTCTATGGGTAGCCTTATCATATAGGGTAGTTTCTAATGATTAAATCATATATTTAGAGTTTAATTAAAGAGTAAAAACTGAATTATATCTATTGGGAGATGGATTTCTAATAAAACCTCCAAATTGTGTGAAAAGTGCCTTCAACTTATAGATTCTTGCTCCTCCTTGTAGATTCTTGCTTCTTCATTGTAGATCCTTGCTCTAATAGCCTCCAATGATGATTTAAAAAGGAATTGTGAAGAAATTTGGGTAGAATTTGATGTAAAAATGAAAAAAATTGGAAGAAAAATTTCTAGATCTAGATTTAAAATAAAAATAAAGAGAGAAATTTCTTCATCCATTTAAATATGGCCGGCCATAATACCCCCTCCCCAAGATACTATGTAAAGTCTAAAATATCCCTTGGGGCCTCTCATTAAAAAAAACTTAAGGAATGAAGGTTCTATTCTAATGGATTTAACTTAATTAATCATCCTCCTAATGAATGTGCTTCTAATTGGGCTCAATTCTAACTAGATTTAAATATTAGTCCATGGATCTAATCAAACTTGGTCAAACTAGTCAAACATGGTCAAACTAGTTATTTCTAGGTTGTATGAGTCTCTCTAAGATATTGGGTCCATACACTATATAACTAGGCCACACTAGCTATACTAAGATACTAGGAAACCAATAAGATACCGTATCCTAAGATACGCAATTAATTAGATAGAAAAATATTATAATATGTATATACAATCAACGATATAATAATATGTATATACAATCAACCATATATAATATTCCTAACTAAACTGATGCTAAGTGGATACCTTGGCTTTGAACCAATGCACTATCACACCTCTACACACCCATCTTGATACTCAAACCCAATACCTTCAGTATCCAATCAATACCTTGACATTACCTTGGTATCACAAGGTAATGTGAATTCTAGTATATACTAACTACCTAATATACTAAACTATAAACTAACATAAATTAAATAATACAATACTACTAACTATACTAATACATATATACATACATACAACTATATATTTCTCTAACTACTACTAGCATTATATATATATATATATATATATATATATATATATATATATATATATATATATATTAACAAGGTAACTAGCTACTAAACTATAACTAGACTAACTATCTATGAACTAACTAGCTAACTTACCTAGCTGCCCTCTGATACTCCTCTTGCTATTGATCATGTTGTTGCTGCGGTTGTTTCAGTTGTTGTTGCTCCTACTGGATGCTGTTGTTGTTGCTGCAACATACTGCTGCTACTGCAGTACTTTGGTGCAGCTGCTGCTGCTACTGGATGTTGTTGTTGTTACTGTCCGTACAGTTGCTGTTGTTGATCGTGCAGTTGTTGCTGTTGCTCGTGCAGTTGTTGCTACACTGCAGTGCTTTGCTGCAGCTGCTGCTGCTATTGGATGATTTTGTTGTTGGCTGCTGCAGCTTTGCTTGCTGTTGCTGTGCAGTTTCAATTGCTCAACCCCTCTCTCTCTCTCTCTCTCTCTCTCTCTCTCTCTCACACACACACACACACACACACACATATATACACTAAATACATATATATATATATATATATATATATATATATATATATATATATATATATATATATATATATAAACACTCTTACTCACACACATAAGTACATAAGTATATATAAATACATAACTATACATATATACATATCCATACATATATCCATATCTATCTATATACACATCCACATAACACTAGAGATACCAATACTTCTATATATATATATATATATATATATATATATATATATAACACTCTTACTCACACACATAAGTACATAAGTATATATAAATACATAACTATATATATATACATATCCATACATATATCCATATCTATCTATATACACATCCACATAACACTAGAGATACCAATACTTCTATATATATATATATATATATATATATATATATATATATATATATATATATATATATATACATATCTACATATACATACACATACATATGTACATATATATAACATACACATATACATATACATATATACCACTCACTATGTATATATGTATAATCACCACCATTCATATACATACACATATACATATACATATATACCACTCACTATGTATATATGTATAATCACCACCATTCATATATATATATATATATATATATATATATATATATATATATATATATATATATATATATATATATATATATATATATATATATATATATATATTAAACCACCAATCACCATACAATTATAATACTCTAATAGCTATAAACAAGGCAAATTGAATCTAAATGAAAAAAAACAAACACGTGGAGTGCATCGCACCTGTATCACACTAGATCTATGATACACTTGCGATACAATTCCACCACACAACCAAACGTACCCCGAAGGACAGGAGCAAGTCTAAAATAATAATTATGAACAATATGAAGAGTCAATTATACATCTGCGTGTCCGTGTCAAAATATGACATGCTCAAACCCCGTGTCGGAAGAAAATCGTTAAATTAACTCGTATCTCCAAATTATCAGGATACAGCCTACACTGTCACTACCATATTTTAGGAAAAAGGGTATTTTAGTAATTTCCTATTTAAATAAATATTGTGCATGGTAAATAATTTTTGTTGTATTATTTAATTATTGTTGGATTTTATTTAATTATTTTGGACTTATTTTAGTGGACCCAACTAGTTTAGTTTGGACCCATGGACCAACATGAATTAATTAGTTAGACTTGGCCCATTTAGAAAGCCCATAGTTAAGGAGATGGATTAAATTAATTAAATGATTAGACTAGAAGCTTCCTTCTTTAATTATTTCTTCATGAGAGGCCCCAAGGGGTACATTGGATATTTTACAATTGCTTGGGGGAGGGGCTATGGCCGGCCTATTAAAGAGGGGGGGAAATTTCTCTCTCCTCTCATCTCATTCCAAATCTAGATCTAGAATTCTCCCACTACCAAATTCCCTCCATTCCCAATCCAATTTCCTACCAAATTCATTCCAAATTCTTCCTAATTCACCATTAGAGAAGAAGAAAGCAAGGATCTAGAAGAAGAAAGCAAGGATCTACAAAGAGGAGCAAGGATCTACAATTTGGAAGCAAGTTCATCTCAATTGGAAATTTCATTGGGAATCCATCTCCCAATAGGTATAATTCAGATTTTCCCATTTAAATAGCTTCTAAATCTGAGATTTAATCATGTAAAATCAACCTATATGTATGTAGTACCCATAGGACTTTGTTTTGTGTTCATAGGAGACCCATGGAGAAAGTTATGGTACTTTTTGTGTCAATTTTGTTGGAATTCTGAATTTATATTTTGTTGTGTGTGTCAATTGATCCTATAGATCAATTGAACATGAGATTTGTGTTTGAGGCTAGTGTCGTGTCCATATTGGGATACTTGTGGTTCGTATCCCAACTATTTGGTGATACGTGTCATTTGGGGGTTTTCCTCCGACATGGGGCTTTGAACATGTCGTATTTTGACACGGACACATAGATCTACTTTTGACACTTTGAATTATTCATAAATATTATTTGTGATTTGTTTGTGTCCTTCGGGGTGCAATTGGTTGTGTGTTGGACTCGTGTCGCATGCGTATCCTAGATCTAGTGGGATACGGTGAGATACTCTCCAATTGTGTGTATTTTTGCATAGATCTAATTAATTGTGGTTCAATTCTTATTTCATAATTAGTAAATATATATAGATATTATATATTTATTTTGTGTATTTATTATGGTAATTATTGTAGCATGGATCTATATTTTGTGTGTGCTAATATTATGTACAATATAATATATATAGATTTCTTACATGCAAATATATATGTACTACTTAATAATATAATTTGTACATAAAATGTTTTATAAAATATATTTGTATGTTTAATTGTGTAAATGTATTATTATAATTATTATGTACTTTTGTATATTAATGTATATATTTTAGATGTGCTTCTAAGCCATGTTAAAATATGTACATCAATACTTGGTTGTGTATTATAGCTTTTAAATATTTGTTTATATGTATAAGGTTATATATACATAAGTATTTATTTATAGTATTTATTTATTTATTATTTTATATATTTAATATATTGATTTATATATATATAATATATATAGTATATATATATTAAATGTTTTAGCGACAGCATCTATTTATGACAGATTCTGTCATTAATAGCCTCGGGCAGCAGCAGCAGCCGCTGAAGCCATTAATGACAGATTCTGTCATTAAAAGCACAGCAGCGGCGGCGGGTTTTGAGCGGCAGTTTAATGACGGTCTTCTGTGACAGTTATTAACTGTCACTATTTAAGTGGCAGTGGATTTTAATTCACAGGGGTTTCTGCGACAGTTTTACAGTGACAGTCAAGACTGTCACTATAGGCTGTTTAATTTCAATTTTATTATTTAACTCCCTGTTTTCAGTGACGCTTTGGCAGTTTTTATTTATATTATATATATTATTGTTATATATATATGTATATATATATATATATGTGTTTGGTGAGGTATAATAATTATTATAATATAGTATTTTAATTGTATGAATATTGGTTTGCATATATATTATTTATGATATATATTATTTGTATTATTAATATACTTTGTGTAAGATTCTTTTGGAATCTATTTTTATTCCTAAATTGTTGTATTTTATTCCTATATTATTTATATAGATTTCTTGTGAGGTTGACCTTGGTTTGACTTTAGTTGACTTTAGAGTTGACCATAGTTGACTTTTGACTTAGAATTTATTTATTGACCTAGGAGTTGACTAGTTTGACTTGTTCTCTTTCCGGGACCTTGTTTTAATGTGGTATTCCATATCTAGGTCTTCCAGGCACCGAGTCAGACATTTGTGAGACTGTTCATTGGACTTCAGGCGAGTACATTCTCTGATAGTTTCTCATTTATGATATCCTCTATGTTCGTTGTATCTAGTGTAGATATACATGTTTCTCTCGACACTATGGTTACACGAATTGGTATATCCGGATCTCGTCATGAGATGTTATTCCTTGGTATATGGTGTATATGGTGCAAGTATTGTTTCATTGGTTATCTTGTGCATGTACAGACACCGATTCTCGGGGAGACTAGCTATCTTCTTGGGGAATCTCGTGCCATAACGTACCGTGGTTGGATCTATTATACCAGTCGAGGGTGGGGAGTATTTTAGTGTAGATATGTGATCATACCCTCCTTGTGCATGTCTTGTTTCTTGTGAGTGTTGATCATATACCGCACGTATGATTAACCAGGCCATTATACTCTTGTGCAAGTTCCCAAGCCGATCACATGTTAAAGCTAGTACTCACACACTTAGTCATTAGTATTCTTGTTCCATCAGCATATTGTTCATTATTGTATTTCTTTCCAGTATTTCCTTATTGTCTCTACATTCTTGTCTCTATTTATGCATCTTGTTTATCCATAGCTATTTACTGTTACATAGTTTTTATCATTATTTGAGAACTGCTGTTAGGGTTGTACTCTGCTCCTTTCCTGACTGGATATATTTTTCCAGATGACACTGAGGAGTACCCTACCTATTATGGACCCCAGGATGTTGTGGGTTTAGATTCTGAGACCCTGGCTCAATAGGGACTTATCCCAACTGAGACAGTTAACCCTGGAGTTGTAGCTTTATAGTTTTGTAGTATGCTTTGTACTGGATTTGTCTCCAGCTTATTTCTGTATTTTTCTTCTGACTCATTGATGTATTATTTAGACTCATGAGTTGTATTATGACTATTCTGTTCTTATCTGATTGTGTTCATTCTATCTTAGTTTCTGTGATTGAGTATACTATCATTATTGGTGGTTCATTACATTAGATAGACTTTCTAGACAGCGTTCTACCGCCGATTCTGCGGCGTAGGCTGGGCGTTATTTCCGACTAGTACCCTTACACCGGGTGCGGGTCGTGACACATTTTTGGTGGTGGCCCATGCAGGTCTAGCTTCACAAGTATGTGATATCGTGGTAGTATGACAACTTAGTTGTACTACTGCGAGCCTGCGATAGGATATAGGATATAGGCTGAGATACTCAATCACATCTAGGAAAATTCTTTTGATTCAACTATACTCCTTTGACATTGATACTTGATCCCTTAAACTGTCCTTTCCTTGATATCTTACATCTTGTGCCATATTGATTCTTTCTTTCGCTTTGTCTCAGGATGCCGCCTAAGACTAGATCACAGCAGGGGAGAGCAGTTTCTGAGAGGTCTGCGATATCCCGAGGGCCTGCACCAGTCACTTCACCGGTGATTGGAGTGTCAGCTGCTTTCGGAGGTCCACCACCCACTCAGAGGACTGTGCCAGCTGTATCTGAGGGGCTTCCACCTCCACCTCCTGTGCCAGCAGAGGCGTCACAGATGTTTACTCTGTTTCGTGAGATGCTCGAGGCACAGAGGGCTCAGTCGGAGGCACATCAGAGGCAGACCGACGTTCTACGGCAGGGCATCGAGAGTGCTCATCAGCTTGCTCGTGCTGTAGTCGAGAGAGGAGTTCCGATCCAGCAACAGGTTGTTCCTCAAGTTGCTCAGCTTCGGCCAGGCAACATTCAGGACTTCAAGAAACTGGAGCCTAGGGTTTTCAAAGGGACGGAGGGCATCGTCTATGCTGATGATTGGCTCGAGGACATTGAGCGTCTTATGAGGGTGTCCCGTCTTTCTGAAGATCTGAAGGTTGAGGCGGTAGGACTTCAACTGTTCGACGTCGCTCGCACTTGGTTCAGGAATGAGCCGGTTCTAGTTGACGCAGGACAATCTTGGGAGGTATTCAAGGACCTTTTCAAGAAAAAGTTTTTCGCCCGGATAGACAGGCTTGATTTGGGGAGACAATTTGAGAGTCTCATTCAGGGAAGCATGTCTGTGGAGGAATACGCTGCAGAGTTCGGTAGGCTGAGCCGATTTGCAGAGTATCTGGTGACGGAGCCGGAGGTTCGAGCTATTCGTTTCCGAGAGGGTCTAAACTGGGAGGTAAAGATTCTCATTCCGTCTTTTTATAAGACATACTCGGAGATACTTGTGGAGGCACGCAAGGTTGAGCGGAATCTGGGTTTGAAGACCAAGAGAGACCGTGATTCTTTTCTGGGTGCCAACGATAGTGCAGTATCTGCCAAACGTCCTCATTTCCAGTCCAGACCTTTCCAGCAGCCACAGCAGAACCAGACTCCAGCTAGAGCGCCTTTTTACCAGGCACCTCAGCAGCAGAGACAGTTACAGCAAGCTCTATGCAACTTCTGCAAGAAGCCCGGCCATATCTGGGAAGTTTGCAGAAAGAGGCTAGGAGTTTGTTTGTATTGTGGTACTGAAGGGCATCAATTGAGGGAGTGTCCTCGTCGGGCAGTTCAGGGAGCAGCTCCAGCTCCGAGGGCACAGATGAGACCACCTGCAGCACAACCGAGGGGACCGCTTCCGACACAGCAGCAGCGTTTTGTCCAGCATCAGCAGCAGGGAGGTGCTCGGCAGGGACGAGCGTTTGCTATGACAGTCGAAGAGGAGGAACCCACCGGAGATGTCATCGCAGGTTCTATTCTTCTTGATTCCATTCCAGCTTTAGCTTTGTTTGATAGTGGTGCTTCCCATAGTTTTGTATCTGTTTCTTTTGCTCTAAAGCATGGTTTGGTAGCTGAGTCTTTGCTTAGGAGTTGCAAGATCATGACCGGGGGAGGCATTATCCTGGTTAATGATATTTGCAAGGATCGGAGAGTTACTCTGGGAGGCCGGGAGTTGAGTGTATGTCTACTTGTAATGCCACTTCCGAGCTACGACATTGTACTCGGGATGGATTGGTTGAGTAGGCACCGTGCTAGCATAGATTGTAGAGGAGTTAGAGTTTTGTTTGGTCCGCCAGGAGAGCCAGAGTTTGAGTTTGTTAGAGGAGCTGCAGAGCAGGGAGAAGGCATTATTTGTAGAGCTATGGTGGAAGACAAGGAGTTGCCGCATCCGTTGATAGCAGAATTCTTGGATGTGTTTCCTGAGGAATTGCCAGGATTGCCGCCAGATCGAGATGTTGAATTTTCTATAGACTTGGTGCCAGGTGCAGAACCGATTTCGCAGCATGTCTATAGAGTAAACAACAGCTAACTGGTCGAGTTGAAGAAGCAGGTGGACGAATTGCAGGATAAGGGGTTTATCAGATCGAGTTCTTCACCATGGGGAGCCCCGGTATTGTTTGTACCGAAGAAGGATGGATCGGTGCGTATGTGCATTGATTACAGGGCTTTGAATAATCTCACTATCAAGAATAAGTATCCTTTGCCACGGATTGATGATCTGTTTGATCAGTTGAGTGGTGCGAAGGTATTTTCTAAGATAGATTTGAGATCAGGCTACCATCAGGTAAAAGTGAAGCCGGAGGACATACCGAAGACTGCTTTTAGAACTCGGTATGGTCAGTACGAGTTTATGGTGATGCCGTTTGGTTTGACTAATGCACCGGCGATATTTATGAACTTGATGAACAAGGTGTTCCACCAGTACCTTGACAAGTTCATGGTGGTGTTCATCGACGACATACTCATATACTCGAGGACACCGGAGGAGCATGAGGAGCATTTGAGGATTGTGCTGGATGTGCTGAGGAAGGAGAAGCTGTATGGGAAGTTGTCCAAATGTGAGTTTTTCTTGGACAAGGTAGAATTCTTGGGGCATGTTGTGACTGGTGATGGTATTTCAGTGGATCCGAAGAAGATTTCAGCAGTGGAATCTTGGAAGACGCCGAGTTCAGTAGCAGAGATCAGGAGTTTCTTGGGATTGGCAGGCTACTACAGAAAGTTTGTGCAAGATTTTTCGAGGATTGCCGAGCCGATGACCAGACTCACAAGGAAGGATGTGGAGTTTGTTTGGACGGAAGATTGTCAGGCCGCTTTTGAGGAGTTGAAGAAGAGGTTGACGTCTGCTCCTATTTTGACGTTGCCATCAGGGTCCGGAGGTTTCACTATTTATAGTGATGCATCGGGAAAGGGTTTAGGTTGTGTTCTTCAGCAGCATGGGAAAGTGATTGCCTATGCATCCAGGCAATTGCGTCCTCATAAAAAGAACTATCCTACCCATGATTTGGAGTTGGCAGCTGTCATATTCGCCCTGAAGTTGTGGAAACATTATTTGTACGGAGAGCGTGTGGAGATCTTCACAGACCACAAAAGCTTGAAGTACGTTTTCACGCAGAAGGAGTTGAACATGAGGCAGCGTCGGTGGTTGGAACTGATGAAGGATTTGATATCTCTTTGCAATATCATCCTGGGAAGGCCAATGTAGTTGCCGATGCTTTGAGCAGGTATCCGGTAGCTATGTTCTTGACGCAGGATCGATATTTGTTGGAGGACTTGGAGAGCTTGGGCATTGAGGTGATTGTTTCAGGTGGTGCTATGCAGATGTGGGGATTGCAGATACATTCAGATTTGATGGATAGGATCAAGACAGCACAGTATGATGACGTATCTTTGAGGAGTATCAGAGCTCAGGTGAGAGCAGGATTGGAGGATGATTTCACTATTGCAGAGGATGGATCTTTGAGGCATGGAGTTAGATTGTGTGTGCCTAGTGGGGAGTTGCGAGAGGAGGTATTGCAGGAAGCGCATCGCTCTCAGTATTCCATACATCCAGGTGCTAACAAGATGTATCGGGATATGCGAGAGAGTGTGTGGTGGTATGGCATGAAGAGGGAAGTGGCCCAGTTTGTATCCAGATGCTTAGTGTGCCAGCAGGTGAAAGCCGAGAGGCAGAGGCCAGGAGGTTTACTTCAGCCATTACCCATTCCAGAGTGGAAGTGGGAACATATTACTATGGATTTTGTGTCCGGACTACCACGATCTCCAGGAGAGAAAGACGCGATTTGGGTCATTGTTGATAGGTTGACCAAGTCGGCCCACTTTTTGCCTTTTAAGGTGGGTTTGTCTACGGAGAAGCTGGCAGAGATGTATGTGAGGCAGATCGTTAGGATACATGGAGTTCCCGTCAGCATAGTCTCAGATCGAGATAGTCGTTTCACTTCTCATTTCTGGAGGAGTTTGCAGAAGAGTTTGGGCACTCAGCTCAAATTCAGTACTGCATATCATCCCCAAACAGATGGACAGTCAGAGAGGACTATTCAGACTCTCGAGGATATGTTGTGCACTTGTGTACTAGATTTCGGGGGTTCTTGGGAGGACCATCTCCATTTGGTAGAGTTTGCTTACAACAACAGTTACCAGGCCAGTATAGAGATGTCACCTTTTGAAGCTCTATATGGTCGGAGGTGTCGTACTCCTTTGTCTTGGGATGATGTTGGAGAGAGAGTTTTGCTTGGGCCAGAGATGGTTGTGGATGCAGCAGAGAAGGTTCAGTTGATCAGAGACAGACTTCGAGTGGCGCAGGACAGACAGCGACATTGGGCCGATAGCCATCGAAGACCTTTGGAGTTTGAGGTATAGTTTAGATTTTGTTTGTGCTTGTTCTTGTTTGTTATAGAAGTTATTAAGATGGTGTTTTGTTCTAGGTGGGTGGTTTGGTGTTTCTGAGGATTTCTCCGACACGAGGCACGATTCGCTTCGGTGGAGGCAGAAAGCTTAGTCCGCGATTCATTGGACCTTTCACTATCCTAGAGAGGGTCGGTGCAGTTGCTTATAGACTAGACTTGCCACCTACATTGGAGGGAGTACACAACGTGTTTCATGTGTCGCAGTTGAGACGATACGTGGCAGATCCTAGTCATGTATTGGATCACTCAGAGATAGAGGTGGGCCCTACTCTTAGCTATCCCGAGCAGCCAGTTGAGATTCTGGATCGGAGAGAGAAGGTGCTGAGGAACCAGACTATTCCTTTGGTGCGCGTCGCATGGAGGCATCACTCTCCGGGGGAGTCTACCTGGGAGAGAGAGGATGACATGCGAGAGCGTTATCCTTATTTGTTTGTACCTTGAGGTATGTTATTTCTAGTTATGTTCTGTTCATTGTTATGTTCTGTTCATTAGTTAGTTGTGATTCTTTAGTTCTGTTCTGTGATTTTCTGGGGGTAGTTTTCGTCTTTGAATTTCGAGGACGAAATTATTTTAAGGAGGGTAGACTTGTCACTACCATATTTTAGGAAAAAGGGTATTTTAGTAATTTCCTATTTAAATAAATATTGTGCATGGTAAATAATTTTTGTTGTATTATTTAATTAATGTTGGATGTTATTTAATTATTTTGGACTTATTTTAGTGGACCCAACTAGTTTAGTTTGGACCCATGGACCAACATGAATTAATTAGTTAGACTTGGCCCATTTAGAAAGCCCATAGTTAAGGAGATGGATTAAATTAATTAAATGATTAGACTAGAAGCTTCCTTCTTTAATTATTTCTTCATGAGAGGCCCCAAGGGGTACATTGGACATTTTACAATTGCTTGGGGGAGGGGCTATGGCCGGCCTATTAAAGAGGGGGGGAAATTTCTCTCTCCTCTCATCTCATTCCAAATCTAGATCTAGAATTCTCCCACTACCAAATTCCCTCTATTCCCAATCCAATTCCCTACCAAATTCATTCCAAATTCTTCCCAATTCACCATTAGAGAAGAAGAAAGCAAGGATCTAGAAGAAGGAAGCAAGGATCTACAAAGAGGAGCAAGGATCTACAATTTGGAAGCAAGTTCATCTCAATTGGAAGTTTCATTGGGAATCCATCTCCCAATAGGTATAATTCAGATTTTCCCATTTAAATAGCTTCTAAATCTGAGATTTAATCATGTAAAATTAACCTATATGTATGTAGTACCCATAGGACTTTGTTTTGTGTTCATAGGAGACCCATGGAGAAAGTTATGGTGCTTTTTGTGTCAATTTTGTTGGAATTCCGAATTTATATTTTGTTGTGTGTGTCAATTGATCCTATAGATCAATTGAACATGAGATTTGTGTTTGAGGCTAGTGTCGTGTCCATATTGGGATACTTGTGGTTCGTATCCCAACTATTTGGTGATACGTGTCATTTGGGGGTTTTCCTCCGACACGGGGCTTTGAACATGTCGTATTTTGACACGGACACATAGATCTACTTTTGACACTTTGAATTATTCATAAATATTATTTGTGATTTGTTTGTGTCCTTCGGGGTGCAATTGGTTGTGTGTTGGACTCGTGTCGCATGCGTATCCTAGATCTAGTGGGATACGGTGAGATACTCTCCAATTGTGTGTATTTTTGCATAGATCTAATTAATTGTGGTTCAATTCTTATTTCATAATTAGTAAATATATATAGATATTATATATTTATTTTGTGTATTTATTATGGTAATTATTGTAGCATGGATCTATATTTTGTGTGTGCTAATATTATGTACAATATAATATATATAGATTTCTTACATGCAAATATATATGTACTACTTAATAATATAATTTGTACATAAAATGTTTTATAAAATATATTTGTATGTTTAATTGTGTAAATGTATTATTATAATTATTATGTACTTTTGTATATTAATGTATATATTTTAGATGTGCTTCTAAGCCATGTTAAAATATGTACATCAATACTTGGTTGTGTATTATAGCTTTTAAATATTTGTTTATATGTATAAGGTTATATATACATAAGTATTTATTTATAGTATTTATTTATTTATTATTTTATATATTTAATATATTGATTTATATATATATATATTATATATATAGTATATATATATTAAATGTTTTAGCGACAGCATCTATTTATGACAGATTCTGTCATTAATAGCCTCGGGCAGCAGCAGCAGCCGCTGAAGCCATTAATGACAGATTCTGTCATTAAAAGCACAGCAGCGGCGGCGGGTTTTGAGCGGCAGTTTAATGACGGTCTTCTGTGACAGTTATTAACTGTCACTATTTAAGTGGCAGTGGATTTTAATTCACAGGGGTTTCTGCGACAGTTTTACAGTGACAGTCAAGACTGTCACTATAGGCTGTTTAATTTCAATTTTATTATTTAACTCCCTGTTTTCAGTGACGCTTTGGCAGTTTTTATTTATATTATATATATTATTGTTATATATATATATGTATATATATATATGTGTTTGGTGAGGTATAATAATTATTATAATATAGTATTTTAATTGTATGAATATTGGTTTGCATATATATTATTTATGATATATATTATTTGTATTATTAATATACTTTGTGTAAGATTCTTTTGGAATCTATTTTTATTCCTAAATTGTTGTATTTTATTCCTATATTATTTATATAGATTTCTTGTGAGGTTGACCTTGGTTTGACTTTAGTTGACTTTAGAGTTGACCATAGTTGACTTTTGACTTAGAATTTATTTATTGACCTAGGAGTTGACTAGTTTGACTTGTTCTCTTTCCGGGACCTTGTTTTAATGTGGTATTCCATATCTAGGTCTTCCAGGCACCGAGTCAGACATTTGTGAGACTGTTCATTGGACTTCAGGCGAGTACATTCTCTGATAGTTTCTCATTTATGATATCCTCTATGTTCGTTGTATCTAGTGTAGATATACATGTTTCTCTCGACACTATGGTTACACGGATTGGTATATCCGGATCTCGTCATGAGATGTTATTCCTTGGTATATGGTGTATATGGTGCAAGTATTGTTTCATTGGTTATCTTGTGCATGTACAGACACCGATTCTCGGGGAGACTAGCTATCTTCTTGGGGAATCTCGTGCCATAACGTACCGTGGTTGGATCTATTATACCAGTCGGGGGTGGGGAGTATTTTAGTGTAGATATGTGATCATACCCTCCTTGTGCATGTCTTGTTTCTTGTGAGTGTTGATCATACACCGCACGTATGATTAACCAGGCCATTATACTCTTGTGCAAGTTCCCAAGCCGATCACATGTTAAAGCTAGTACTCACACACTTAGTCATTAGTATTCTTGTTCCATCAGCATATTGTTCATTATTGTATTTCTTTCCAGTATTTCCTTATTGTCTCTGCATTCTTGTCTCTATTTATGCATCTTGTTTATCCACAGCTATTTACTGTTACATAGTTTTTATTATTGTTTGAGAACTGCTGTTAGGGTTGTACTCTGCTCCTTTCCTGACTGGATATATTTTTCCAGATGACACTGAGGAGTACCCTACCTATTATGGACCCCAGGATGTTGTGGGTTTAGATTCTGAGACCCTGGCTCAAGAGGGACTTATCCCAACTGAGACAGTTAACCCTGGAGTTGTAGCTTTATAGTTTTGTAGTATGCTTTGTACTGGATTTGTCTCCAGCTTATTTCTGTATTTTTCTTCTGACTCATTGATGTATTATTTAGACTCATGAGTTGTATTGTGACTATTCTGTTCTTATCTGACCGTGTTCATTCTATCTTAGTTTCTGTGATTGAGTATACTATCATTATTGGTGGTTCATTACATTAGATAGACTTTCTAGACAGCGTTCTACCGTCGATTCTGCGGCGTAGGCTGGGCGTTGTTTCCGTCTAGTACCCTTACACCGGGTGCGGGTCGTGACATACACGTATCCAATTATGGACACGATACTAGCCACACACAATCAAACACATATAAATTTGGTCTAATTGACCAATTGACAAACACAAGATGTGTCAATCTCAAAATTCTTCCAAAATTAACACAAAACAACACATAACTTTCTCCATAGGCCTCCTATGAACCAAATTCTAATTCCTATGGATAGCCTTATCATATGGGATGGTTCCTAATAATTAAATTACAGATTTAGAGTCTAATTAAAAAGGGAAAACCGAATTGTACCTATTGGGAGATGGATTCCTAATGAAACCTCCAAATTGTGTGAAAAGAGCCTTCAACTTGTAGATCTTTGCTCCTCCTTGTAGATCTTTGCTTTCTCCTTATAGATCCTCTCTCTAATAGCCTCCAATGATGATTTGGGAAGAAATTATGAAGAAATTTGGGTAGAATTAGATGTGGGAATGAAGAAATTTAAAAAAAAAATCTAGATCTAGATTTGAAATGAAAATAAAGAGAGAGAAATTCCACCCTCCATTTAAATATTGTCGGCCACAATACCCCTCCCTAAACTATTATATAAAGTCTAAAATATCCCTTGGGGCCTCTCATGAAGAAATAATTAAGGAAGGAAGGTTCTAGTTTAATAGGTTTAACTTAATTAATCCTCCTCCTAATGATTGAACTTCTAATTGGGCTCAATTCTAACTAGATTTAAATTTTGCTCCATGGATCTAATCTAAACTAGTTAGGTCTACTAACATAAGTCTAAAATAATAAACTAACATCTAACAATAAATAAATAATACAATAAATAATTATACAACATATATAATATTTAATTAATTATGAAATGCCCGAAATACCCTTTCCTAGAAAATATGGTAGTGACACCGCTTGCAGCACTGCCGCACGTACAGGCAGCAGCAGCAGCCGCCCGAACGACCGTGCACACGTGCACAGCAGCAGCACCGTTTGCCCCCCCTCCTTAGCGCGAAGGTTTCGCCCTTCTCGCTCGTCCGTTTTGTGTTCCATCTTCGCTGGTATATTCGCAACCTAACCCTCTAGGATTTTCTTAAAGTTGAACGAATTTAGGCACCCAGGTTTGATCGAAAATTAATCGAAAGTTGGCCGAAAAACTGTTCAAAATAGTTCAAAAATTCAGTCCAAGTACCCCTGTTCATGTCCAATTTTCTACCAAGTCATTAATTATTTTCAAAATATAATTGAAAGGACTTCTTCATAATATAACCAAGATTTTTATTGTTCTTTTAGTTTTTATTAGATTGCTTTAATGGTTAAATTATTCTGATTTTAAAACGACCAAAAACTTGTTTTTAAAATACCCAAAATCTCCGATACAGGGTACGTCCCGCCAAACAAGGCCATGTCGTCGTGTGCAGATTATACCGAATAGTGCTTAACGTGAACGCGGGCATGTGGGCTTTCATGGAAATTGATTTGGACGTGTGTGCACGCCGGAATCAACACGTATCCGCCAAAAAATACCGTATCGGCCTATTCTGACACCTCAGCATTACTTCGTGTTTACTCATCAATTCGTAACAAAACATATGGCATTGGATTTGCAGTAGTACGCTGGTCCTGTGATCCAAGTTTGGTTTGAATCTGAGAATGATGATAAAATACCGTTTCGTAGGCCTCACGGTTCCACATGACGGGCGATTTTATGATCGGCTCATCGAAATCTAGTCCTGGATATTCCGTTGGTTTTATATCATCGTTCTGGACTCGTAGACACTAAGTTTAACAAATTTAGAGAACTTTGTCTCTGGCACTTTTTTCGGTGCGAAGTGGGCCACATGTAGACCCCGCTTTGACCCAAAACTTTTAATTTTGTCCCTGTGTCCAAATTGGACTTATGGATAGTCAATTATTATTATTTCAACTATTTTGAGAATATTAGTGATGTTTATTTCAGCATCCGGAGGTGTACGTGCATATTCCACTTTCCCAAGAGTAGTTGACGGAGTTCAGAACCCACGCAAGTGTACCATGTCAAACTTGTAGTAGATCCTGTTATATTATCTGCTTGTGTTTATTTCCCCATATATATATATATATATATATATATACTTGTGATATGCTTGCTCAACCTTGGACCGTGCGACGTTGCTTAGCGTCCGAACAAGATTTGGGTGTCGACGCCGTACGCGGAGTCATGTAACGTCACATAGAGAGTTGATTACACGATCCTATTTTTACGTATTTGCTTTACCAAGCACACCGTACCGTAGGACACTTGGCACTATTTTATGTGACCGAATCTTTCCTGAGTTATTCATGGTAATTCTGAGTTATTCATGGTGATTCTGTATAGGCTTACATGATTCGTAATATGAGACCTGCATATTATATGGATATCATTATGACTCATTGTACTAGCTAGAGGTCATGATCTTGCATGTTATGGACATAAGATGTCTTGGACATGAGACATAAGATTATATTGGGTGGGAAGAGACAAACAGGCTACAGGCTGATTATTTATATATATACTACTGGAGGTGCCTTAGACTCTGTCTCAGATCTTTGGCACATATACTAGAGTCGTGATACTACTTGCTGCTATGGGCTCCCCGACACAAAGCCTGTAGTGGTCTCAGCCTGAGTACTAGTGACGCTCTCATTTGTATTTCATTTAGCTGGTTACATAGCTTGCCCTGAGGATCTATTTATATTTATTTGCTGTATTTTATTTGGTTTGAGTGTTTATTGTACCTTGCTATATCCCCTGAGGACCTGGATTCGAATTATGTCCCCAGGTGTAGATGAGGAGAGATATCCCAAGGTTTACGGGGCAGGTGCTGCTATTGGAGACGTACAGGTTGCAGAGGACGAGGTTGTTTCGGAGGACTTCTTTTGAGCACACATTATTCTCACCATTCATTTATTATGCTTAGTGTTCTTAGATATTTGATCTTGTAGTGACTTCTGGATATTGTACTTGGAGTTTTTTTTTTTATTTTGATGATGGGTTGTTCCCCGTAACATTATTTATATTGCTTTGGTTGGATAGATCATTTTATATTATTATGACTGGACTTGTATCTTTATGATTTTGTTACTTATCGTGGATGAGATTAGATATATAAACTATGACAGGTATTTGTAGACTATTTTATATGTATTACAGCTTAAGTGCACTCTAACGGGTCCATTAAATTGAGTTTGCACATTGGAGTTGTGTTGCTGGCCATTGCTACGTGGCTAGTCCCTTGGTATTTTGGGACTGGGCGTAATATTTTTTTTGTGGTGGCCCATACAGGTCTACGAATATATTACTTTGGTTTCAACTAGGAGCATCACAGGCAGAAGATGGAGGATTCAGGCCACTAGCACTGGGAGGATATCAGCCGAGGCCACCCTTGGAATTACAGACAACACTCTTCCAACAGGCCCAGCAACTGAAGAGGGCACTACCACAGGGACGTGGACAGACTTTTGCGATAACAGTGGAAGAGGCACGAACTCGAGGAGTAGCAAGTATGCGTAAGATTTAGTCTTATCATAGCAAGCTATAGTAATGAATATTCCTGGTAGTACTTTAGCATGTGCCTGTTAGTTCTATTCCATAGCCTATACCTAGTATTAGGTTAGCTTGAACTTGTTAGTCTAGAGTTTTAATATGTAAGTGGTACCCAAGTTTTTATAAGTTGTAGTTGATCCTCGTTCTAATCAGACTCCTTTACTCTTGAGTTACTCATCTCTCATTGCCTTGTAAAAAAGTTTTTATTGCTTCCCTACGTGTTCTGCTTGAACAAACCCTCATCCTTCCTCTCGATTTTTTCTTGTTCATGGTCCTTTATCCTTTGTGTCATGCTTCAACAAATATCGTGAAACCGCGTCATCTCTTCTAGAGCAAACATTTCCTGACCGGTTATGTTTCATTTTTCTTAATTGCGAGGAAGTAATTCTTTTAAGGTGGGTAGATTGTGAGCACCCTGATTTTTATATAGGGTTAGTTCAGTAATTAATAAAAAATTTTGTTTTAATATTTATTCGATAATTTAATTAAACTTTGGAAACCAACCACTATGGTTTTAAGATCTTGAGTGCAAAACTAGCATTTTCCTTCCAACCAACCTAGCATGCTCGACTTAGACGAGTCAAATTAGGCTTCTGCCATGACTGTCCCTCACAATTTTGTAATCACATGCCTTGTTTTGGTCGCACAACTTTTACGACACAATTACGAGAAAATGATGATTAATTAACCATTTTGTCGTGGTGTACGATTTTAACACGGTACCCCAACCCATTGCTTCCAACCAAATTCATACTATGAGCCTAACTTGTCCTATTACGCAGATGACACTCGAGTTGCGTTATTCTAACCCCCTGCATGCTCCCAATATAATATTAAGTAGAAAATATAATTTATGGATTTATTTAATTAATTTAATATTCATCAATATTTAGTAAATACATTTTTAATTAATATAAATTTGGTTGTAAATTAATTGTTGGAGGAAATATAAATTTCTAGAACACTAGCAGAATAAGTCAAATTAGCGACGTAAAGAAACGTAGCTAAATAGTCCAAAAATGTCGCTAAATAATTTTAGCGACATAATTAGTAACGTTTTGTTGAAGTCGCCTTTAAACTAGTCGCTAACAGAAAAATGTCGCCAAACATCGTTATTCCAATATTTTCTAGCGACGTATATGCGTCTCTATATTAGCGACATTTAGCGACGCAACGTTGCTAAATTAGCGACGTGTATTTTGTCGTTATATGTCGCTAAATTAGCGACGTAGATAGCGACGTTTATAGTGACGTAAATAGCAAATTTTATATTGACGTATGTACGACTCATTTAGCGACGTTGTGTGACTAATTTAGCGACGTTATTATGACCTGGCAATACTGCCATGTCAGCAATTTGCGACGGACATTGACTTGTTTAGTGACGTGTATAGCGACAGATTTAGCAACGTATATAGCGACGTATTCAGTGACATAATTAGCGACGTGAGTAAGCGTCGCAAAACGTCGCTAAAAACATCGCTAAATATACAGTAAAAAAATAAAAAAATACTGAATTGTTTCCAAACTATTCTTCCGGTATGAATTCATAATTTGTACAAATAGACCCGAAGTAACCCTCCTTTGAATTTGCTGGGTTCACCGATCCCCTTTGGTTGAACACTCAACACCGGTAAATTAACATATATTTAATATGAATAATATAATAAAATTTGAAGAAAACAAAAAATTCAGATTATAAACCGAATCAGGAGAAAATATCATCGTAAAGAATACAGCAAATATCCACAAAACTGAGTCTGAAAGCCTCGTCCTAAAGAATACAAGAAATAATGTCTGAATGCCTCAAAAATAAAAAATATTTATAAATGACCAAATATCATAGGTCTGAAACACAAACAATCAATAAACGGTCATAACTAGGACTACTGCGGATCTGCAGGAGGATGACCACCGGCGCGCATGAAGGATAAGAACATATCATACTGCTCCCGTGAAATCGACACCGATGTCGATGGAGAAGGTAGTAACGTCGGTGGAGTCTGTGTCGATGTAGGCGCACTAGGAGGACATATCCGCTCCAACTCTGCTAGTCGCTAGTTGTATGAATCCATGGTAGATAACAACCTCGTACTGGTATGAACCATTGAATCATGCATCATCGTCAGCCTCTTGCCCATGGACAGTTGTGATGAATGCAGCTTCGTCATGCTGTGCTCTATCGACACTCTAAGATTACTTGTCAAATCCTGGAGCTCCATGATGCTGCGCTCGAGCATATCAAATCGTGCGATGAGCGTCGTATCGTCCGCCTGCGGCTGGGACAGGGGCTGCTCCTCCATCCTTCGTAGTAATTTGTCACGGAGAGACACAATCTGACGGTCAACGGCCTCCTGGTCTCGGGCTGATGACTGCGAGGGCTGTGGGGAATGCGCACTTGTCGGGGAGGCCCTAGATGACTGCGTCGCAACAAGGGTGCCATAGGATCCCGTACCGTAGTACGTACCCCTCGGGAGACCACCAGCGACGGTCACCCAAAGATCGTCCGCCGACGGAGCTGGAGAGGGGTGCGAGGAAGTACCAGCCTCTCTCACTGTAGGTGCACTAGCAGTCGCCCGCTCACGCAGCCTAAGATACTCGGTCTAGAAAAGTTTGGATACTCGATAATTGCCTAAGTTATATTAAAATTAACACAAAGTAAAGTAATACTTACATAGGTCCGCGAGGCTTTCTCATCAATGAGATTTTTGCCCTTTCGATGGGTGGCCAGGAAGACGGTCACCATGTTTGCATCCTCACCCCTCTGTACCTGTTAAAAATATATTATTTAGTACTAAAATTAAACATTTTTTCCTACTACCATTTTATCGTACTTGTATTAAAATAATATATCTGAAATAAAAAATATACCAAATGACGAAAATGTTCCGTCATCGGAATCGAGCCACCATACCACTTTGATGTCTTCTGCCTAGCCGCCTTGGCCTTCTCAGACCTTTCCTTGTACCTCGGATCATCGAATCTAGCCCTCATCAAAGTCCACTACTCAGACGTGATCCAACCTTGGATCGATTTTCCAACACGATCACGAGCCTTCTGGTCATCCAGAGCATCACGGATAAGCTTGACGGTAATGGCAGGAAACATCTGCTCGATCAACTCGGCCCGGTACGGAGGATAGAAATACATTTTCTACAATAAATAATTTAGTAAGTTATATAATATACATAAATTAGAGGATTTATATAATATACTTTTACCTTGAAGTACGCAAACCAGAACGTCTTCCTCTCCTCCTGAGCTTCAGAGTAGTTGATCCAAGGGCCACCATAGTTGTTCCTCAGAAAGAGGCCCAGGCGTCTCTGTACCGACGAGGGACGATATCTATACAGAGATAATTATTTTGATCAAAAAAGTCAATATATGATGAATAAAAAAATACATGATATATATGATGCTAAACCATCTAATTGACTTACTTTGTACCATCGGCCCAAATTTCTGTCCTCGTCTCCTCCAAAGGTGCGCATAGAGGATCTAGCTGATGCTGGGACAACGTCGGATCGGCCTCCTCCATATGCTCATATGTTTCCATGGTTCCATCAACAGGAGGAACGTTGGACGAGTGAGTACTATCAGGCCTGGAACTACTCGTCCTAAGAGTGATGCCACGTAACATCGTCACAGTCGCAGATGTGACTGATCGACATACTGGAGTACTAGGCGATGAGGATCTAAAACTAACAGTAGGCAGTATCGGAGGAGCACTACGTCTACCTCGGGACTTGTCGAACCCTCTGCGTCATCTTGTCATACCCGATAACAACATACGATGAATAAAGAAATATACAAATAATATACAAATATATAGTACATTCTACAGTCAAAATATTATGCATATTTCACAGCATTCATAGAATTGTACAGTAAATAACTAGTGGTGACACAAGTCTAAATGGATAGTATATTCTACAGTCAAAATATAATACATATCTTCGTCAAATAGTACATTCTACAGTCAAAATATAGTACATTATACAGGCAAAATATTTTATTTTCAATCATCTTCAGAAAATTCATCTTTTTCGCCTTCCTCGTCCTCCTCTTCCTCTTCCGCTTCCTCTTCCTCTTCCTCTTCCTCTTTCTCTTCCTCCTCATCTTCATTTTTATCTACTTCATCATCGTCTTCATCTTTCTCTTCGGATAATTCTATATCTTCTTGTAAACCCCCTGAATTTTTAAATTATTAAATCTTGGATTTTTCCCAATTTTCTGGAATTTTCTGGGAATTTTCTGTAAATAAAATCAAGGTTTTTAATTAATAAATGATTTTTAATTGCAAGTAAATAATATTAAAATACCATGAAAATAACATTTTTGGGTGTAAAATAGAAAATTGGACTTAGGGTAATTTTTCTGGATTTTTCTGGGCCGCAGACCTATTTTTAAATACCTCAAAACTATTTTTATAAATTAATTAATTAATTAATATATTTATTATTATTTTTATTTTTATTTTTTTATATTTTTTTCTTTTTCCTTTGGGCCCGGCCCGGCCCGGCCCAGTGGGCCGAGCCCAGCACCCAGCAGCCCAGCCCTAGCCCAAATCCCCTGCGGGTCGGGCGGGTCTGCCCAGACCCGTTAGCGCCCGACCCGACCCAGTCCCAACCCACCTTCCCCGTTCTCCACCCGCGCCCGACACGGCCGGAATTCTCGCCGCCTCCGCCGGAGCTGGCCATGATCCCCTCGGCCCCGCCTCACCCGGCCACGTCCGCCCTCGGATCCCTATATAATTCCCCCCTACCTCCTTCCTCTCTTCCCCAACCCAAAACCTTCCCAGACCGGAACCCTAACACCGGCCCTCCTTTTCTGTCCTCCTCCAGCCATCCTCCAGCCGGCGAGCCACCACCCGCTCGCCTCGACCGCCCGCCGCTGCCACCCTCCTCTGCTCCTCCTCCTCCACCGCCTCAGACGCCGCCAGCAGCCGAGGTCGACCCGCAGCAGACCGGAGACGCGAGCAGCCGACTCCGGCAGCCCCTCCTCCCCGCGCGCCGCCGTCCACCGGCTCCGCCCAGCCCCAGAGGACCTTCCCCGGCCCCCTCCGGCGCATCTCCGGCCGACCTCCGCCGTCTGCGGCCATCGACAGAAACCCTAAACCTATTTTGGACTCCGTGTCAGACACGACACGGACACGTCTCGACCCTAATTTTCGGGTCCCCTTCAGGTACGTGTAACTTTCGCCTCGTAGCTCCGTTTTCAATTCCGCAAATT
Source organism: Iris macrosiphon (assembly GCA_036927795.1). Taxonomy (NCBI): domain Eukaryota; kingdom Viridiplantae; phylum Streptophyta; class Magnoliopsida; order Asparagales; family Iridaceae; genus Iris; species Iris macrosiphon. The sequence goes on from JAYESA010000019.1 coordinate 100,642,875, forward strand.
GCGTTGTGAAGCCTGTATGACCCTCTCGGTGTCCGGACAAACTGTTCGGGACATCGCGCCCTGTGGTGATCGCACACCGCGATCCAAAAAATAAGAAAAACCAGACCCTGTTTCACCCCGGAACTGAGTCCGCCCCGCCAAACGGGACGACTTGGTCGGGTGCGGTCTTCACAGATACGTACGCATCGTCGATACGGACGTGTGAGTTTTCGTGGAAGCTGATTCGGGTGTGCGTGCACACCGGAATCAACGCGTATCCGCGGACACCGCCCCGTATCCGCCTTTTCGGCAATTTACCCTAACTTCGTGCACACTCGTCAGATCGAGACGAAACTTGCGCCATCGGACTCGTAGTGATACGCTGGTCCTGTGGGTCAAGTTTGGTTCGATTCTGAGAACGTTGACGAAATCGCGTGTCGTGGGCCCCCACAGGCCCCGTTCGACGGGCGATTTTGTGTTTGGCTCATCGGAATCCAAATCTGAAAGTTCCGTTGGGTTCGTATCAGTGTTCCTGACCTGTTGACACTAAGTTTGGTGAATTTGGAGACCTTTGACTCGGACACGTTTTTCGGTGCAAAGCGGGCCCACCGGCGGACCCCGTTTTGACCCGAAACTGCCGTTTTTGCCCTTGTCTCCAAATTGGACCCAAGGACAGGCATTTCTAGCTATTTGACATCTTCTGAGCATGATGGTAATGTTTATTTCAGCTTTTGGACTCATCTCTGGACTTTTCCCAAGAACTAAATTAACCAGATCCAAACAAACAGGCAAGTACCTGCACCTCAAGTTAATCTTCATATATTGTGATAATTAATTCCCTGTCTTACATGTACCCTTGATGATTACACATTGTGTTAGAAATGTTGAACTTCATGTCTTGAATATTGGTAGTTCCTGTCTTGTTTTTCATGTCGGATGGGAGAATACTAGGAGGCATGTAGTTTACCCTTTCCCCTGTCGTGACTGCTAGCTTTTGGTACGCGACTGTACTATCAGCCTGATACTCGATTATTCTTGACTGCTAGCCGCCTATGGCGTGCCTGATTAGCCTTATAAACCCCTACATGCCAACTATGTATTCTAAAAACAAACACAAGTACACACATATAGTTTCTGGTTATTTCTTGCTGGCTATTGTAGTTTCATTTCCTGTTTCATTTATTTTTGTTTCTCATATTCCTGTTTGCAGTTAACTCTGAGATAATAATATTCTGTTAATGCTGTTTCTCAACATAATATCCAATATTTAATTGTCATAAAATATTTAGTTTAACATTGTTGTGCACTGTGTACTTTGCTCCTTTCCTGACTGGATCTGTTGATTTAGGCGATGATGAGGACCTTGCTCCTACTTATTATGGTCCCTATGAGGGGACTGATGATACCTATGAGGAGCCAGAACCCACCCAGGAGACCCCTGCTGCTGAGTAGCTAGTAGTAGCTATCTTTCATTTCTATTTCTTATCTTATTTATCGGGTTTGTTCCCGATTTCAATATTGAATTTCTGTACTTAAACATTTGAATCTGTTGTCACATTTATTTTCAGTTGCAATCTTAAGTTTCATTTCTCATTATTATCTTGCCTATGTTGTTGTGAATGAGCTAGTTAGTAATTATGGATTGACCTAGACAGCGTACTACCGCCGACTCTGCGGCGTAGGCTGGACGTACCCATGCACTCGTGCCCGAACTTCCGGGTGCGGGTCGTGACACTTCTACATTATTACTCGTGTAATGAGTAACTTCTGTTGAGTCCACATCTACAATATTTGTTACAAGAGATAGCTCGTCCTCTTGATAAGCTATGTCGTCAATGTCAAAGGTATTTCTAGCTTTAGTCTTGCATACTACCCATCAATCCAACCTCGCACTCCCCCGTCTAGGATAAGTTATGAAGTACACGAGCTGAGCCTGACTTGATAGGACAAATGGTTCGTAGTCTTGATATCTATGCTTGTAGTTTATATCCACAAGGCCATCCTTGTCAAATTTCTAATCTTTATCTTGAATCGGATCGAACCATTCACACTTGAATAGCACGATCTTAGCAGGTTTTATGTCATAATTATATGTCAACTCTACAATCTCTCGTAAGATGCCAAAGAAATTATTGCCTGGATTGACGTCTTTGTAGTTTGAAGATTTGATACACAAACAACTATTTTTCGTGGAATCAAGATCCAGAAAGCTGTCTCTGATCGGAGCATTGTTGACTTAAACCTAAACCCATTCACACAAAAACTTGGCCATATTTTGACGGCAGTAATTGGTCCCTTGGCTAGAGTTCTAATAGATTCAGTCTCGGGTGTTATTAGATGATCGACCTAAATACCAAAGTAGCGATAGTAAGTTATTTATTTTGCAAGTGCAAAAAGAAAAAGTAATTACCAAGCTCCTTACATATGCGCTCAACCAAGAAGGAAAATGGCATCTCATTTATTGTTCTACTTTTTCGTCTGTTATGTAGGGTAACCGACCTCAACTCATCATTATATGTGCTAAAAAATAATGAAGCAACCGCTGATTAGTATCATAATAGTAGTTTATACTATTACATTGAGATGATGTAAATGTGGACGTATTAATTACTTACCCCTCTAGCTTCTCCACTTCATCCTCGTCGCAATTGAGTAATATATACAACTGAGCAGCCCTTAGCTCATCGTCATTCAAATATCTCTTCTTCATTTTTCCCGAAGGCTTTCCGGACGTATTGAATACTTTGAGTATTGCATCATTAGATTCCTGATATCCGTCATCGTTTCTCGGAGCTCTCGTTCTATTAGTAGCAATATGAGGTTTGAAATACGTCGAGCAAAAGTTTGTAATCTCCTCGAGAATATAAGCTTCACAAATAGAGCCCTCAACCTGTGCCTTATTTTTTACCTTTCCCTTTAGGAAATTCAGATGCCGCTCAAAGGGGTACATCCATCGATAACCGACAGGACCACCAACACGTGCCTCATAGGAAAGATGAATTGGCAAATGCTCCATAGAGTCGAAGAATCCAAGAGGAAACACCTTCTCGAGCTTACATAGTATTACCGCAATATCCTTCTCTTGCTTTTCTAGACGATCGACGAACAACTTAGTAGAACAAAGATCTCTGAAGAATATGCTGAGCTCTGTCATTGGATCCCAAATGACCTATGGTAAGAATTCCCGAAATATAATCGGAATTAACCTCACCATGAATACGTGGTAATCGTGGATCTTCATACCTGCCAGATTGTTCTCCTTGAGGTCGACGCATCTTCTCAAGTTCGACATGTACCCGTTTGAAAATTTTAGACCCTGAATCCACCTACAAAATCTCCCTTTATCCTCCTTCTCCAGTAAGAAAACTAACTTAGGCTGCTTTAACTTTCCATTCCCCTCATCTATCAAATGCAACGTAGGACATCTACATATTTCTTCTAAGTCCAACCTAGCCTTCGAATTATCTTTCGTCTTCTCCTTTACCTCCATTACAGTATTAATTATGTTATCAAACACATTTTTTCGATATGTATGACATCAAGGTTATGTCTGATCAGATTGGTGCTCCAATATGGCAGATCCCAGAATATACTCCTCTTCATCCAGTTATGGGTGCGACCAAATCCGCCACACTTGTACCCCTTAGCAAGGCTCTTCGATAGCACTTGGTAAATCTTTTACCTCTTCCCATATCATGTATCCGGGCCACCTTGGCGGTGGATTGGCCTTCTCTATTAAGCCCGTATGAAAAGTATTCATGCTCCTTTGGTACGGATGATCCTTCGGCAGAAATTGTCGATGATAATCGAAGAAGCACGGTTTGTCTCCGTGTTTTAAATAGAAAGCCTTAGTACGGTCCATGCAATACGGACATGGGAGACCACCATGAGTGCTCCATCCCGATAACATTCCATATGCCGGAAAGTCGTTGATGGTCCACATAAGTGCTGCCCTAATCTAAAAATTTTACTTTCTGGAAATATCGTACCTGTTGGCACCTACTTTCTACAGCTGATTTAACTCATCTATCAAAGGCTGTAAATATACATAAATGTTCCTCTTTGGATTGTTTGGACCGGGATAATAACGGTTAGGAACATATACGGAGTCTTCATGCACATCCAAGGCGGTAGATTGTACGGAGTGACGATCACAGGCCAACACGAATACTGGGAGCCCGAAAGTCCGAATGGGGTAAAACCGTCGGAGAAGAGCCCCAATCTGACATTACGCGGATCCGAAGCAGAATTTGGATACTCTCGATCAAAGTACTTCCATGCTTCTCCAACGGAGGGCTGATCCAATACTCCTTCAATCTATTTTTGCCTGTGCCAACTCATATTTTCTGCAGTCTCATTCACCATAAACAACCTCTGCAACCGCGGCATCAAAGGCAAGTAGTGCATCGAATCGGCAGGCTTCTTTGTACCGACAAACTTTCCTCTTCCAGTAGCCTTGTAGCGATCAGTACCACAGAATCTGCACCCATCTTTATCCTTGTCGTCTTTGTAGTACAACATGCACCCGTTGCGACATGCATCAATTTTCTCATATTCCATCCAGAGTGATCTCACCATCCTCTTAGATCGGTAGAAGTCTTTAGGCAACTTTGCATCCTCTGGTAAGATCTGTATAATCAAATCCATCAGTCGATTATAGAATTCTTGTGACATGTTAAAATCAAACTTGATGCTCAACAATCTTGTAACAACCTCCAACGGTGAATGATCTTCACAACCAGGATATAATAGAGTCCTTGCATTCTCCAGCAACTCCATGAACTTTGCAGCATCGGTATTCGGTGCCTCCTCAGCTGTATCATGATTGTCCGAATCGAAACTAGGCCCCGTCGCATCAAAAACCATGTTCATCCACCCGTCGTCGTAAGCAGCATGGTCGTGGACATCCATATACGGCTCCACATAAGGCTCCGACTCCGATGCTAAAGATACAAGTTCTCCGTGCATAGTCTATTGATAGTAATTCGGCGTAAAACCCTTCGAGTATAAATGATATGTGACTTCCACTTCTTGATGATATTTAAAGTTGTGACATCTCACACACGGACACTTAATTTTGGTACCATCCATGTACTGACGGAACGCCTTGGCGAACTACAGGAACTGGTGTACAACCTCAATGAATTCATCCCGCACACCGCATATGTCATCTGGATGACGGTTGTACATCCATGAACGATGGCACAAATAGTAATTCATATCCATTTCAAAATACTTCTGCAGCAAAAATTAATATACAATTACCTTCAAGTATATACTCATCGTTAAATACAGTACATGCACCATGTTACTTCCCCGAAAGTAACAAATAACATATTTTGTTTTGTTTTAATTTCAATGCATGTTTTATTTGGTTTTACTATTTTAATGAATAAAAAATCTCAAGTTATATATAGTAAGTTGCTTACAAAATTATGTAAGCACCGTGTTATGATGTCAAAGAAATCACGCCATTATGCCATTATGAGTTATTCAAGAAAACCAATATAAATTATGCCATTATGCCATTATGAGCCCTCAACATAACCTTTTGACTGATATAGACTGAAGGGGACTCGTAACTATATTTTCTAGTGATTTGGGAGGGGGGATAAGCAATTAATAAGATCTAGTAGACTTATTTAAAATACGATAGAATTAAGGGACTTAAATGGAAGAAAAAAATGAGCTAATAATGTACTACCACAATGCTATAATATATCAAAAGAGGAGCTCCAGTAAAATGGGTTAACACTCTAATTTTGAACCATAGTTTATAGTATCAACCGATACCAATTTGATACGATCGATACCGATATGGTTTGACATTTCTCGATCCAATACTGACCGATACCCGATACTAACTCATACTTACCGATACCGACAATGTAGGTCTCTTTTCTGGTCAATTCAAAATAACGAAAAAGACCAATCAGCAATGATGTAAAAGAATGGTAAGGTTGTAAAATCATGTAAAAGAATAAACCTTCTCTATCACATGTAAATCAATCGACAAGGGTAATAGTTATTTTATTTTGATATCAAAAAATTTGATACTCCGATCCGAAACTGTCGATACCGCCGATCCCAATACTCATAGGAATAGTCCGATATCGATTCCAAAATCAAAACTGTGAACCTTGTTCTGAGCACAAAATTTTTTCTTGGTATCACATTACTAATGTTGTCTGTTTCAACTTCAGATTATACTTTAACTAAACTGTCCACACTCTCACAACTAGTATTAACTATTAAGCAACGGGAGTGATTTCTTGCTTGATTAGTGATACGAGACCATTCATGGATCCGAACCCGGGTCCAATTCGTAGATCGGTTTTATATTATTTTCTTCGATTTTTTAGTTTATATTTTTATTTGTTAGAGTTAAACTAAATAAGAAGAATTGTATCTCTTTGAGTTGGTTAAAATTTTAATTATGTCAAGTTTGACGACGACACAATTCTAGCACACAAAAAATAAATAGAGAAAAATAGAAATAAATACTTATTTGGTTATTGCTGACCTTCATTAGCCCATGTCATGTCTATGTATGTGTCTTATTTGTGTCCGTGTGTCCGTGGCATGTCATGTCTTGTCTATGTTTGTGTGTGTCTATGTGTCCGTATCAGTATTAGGGTTAGTGTTCGCATGTGTTAGTTTGTCCGCGTGTGTGTGTGTGTGTCCGAGTTAGGGTTAGGGTTAGTGTGTGTCATGTCGTGTCGTGTCATGTTGTGTTATGTCATGTTAGAGAGAGAGAGAGAGACAGAGAAAGGAGACAGAGAGAGGAGCTCACCGAATGAGGAGGAGGGGAGCAGGAGAGCGGAGAACGTTGGAGGGAGGAGGAGCCGCCGGAGGGGGGAGGACGTTGGAGGGAGTAAGGGAGCCGGAGGAAGGAGGAGCCGCAGGAGGGAGGAGGACGCGGGAGGGAGGAGGGGAGTCGGAGGAAGGAGGAGCTGACGGAGGGAGGAGCACCTCGGAGGGGGGAGGACACGGCCATAGGGGGGTCGCCGAGGTGGGGCGCCGGGTTGGGGGAGGTGTTAAAAATTTTGATATTTTGAAGGAAATGGGGGAAAGAGAAATTTGTCAAACCTATATAAAATAAATTAGCGACGTCGGTCAATACGTCGCTAAACGTCGCGGATATAATAATATACTGCGACTTAAATACATAAACGACGATTAGCGACTACCTAGCGACATATTATATATTTATAATAATTATAGTCGCTAAACATCGCTCCACATTGCTATCACCGATGTATTGCGACGTTTTATATGGACGTCGCTAAATACCTATAATTCAGCGACGTTTTATTTGGACGTCGCTAAAAACGTCGTTAATCCCGCAATTTTTCGTAGTAGAATTTTTTTCAAGAACCTAACTATTTTTGGAAATTTTCTACATATAACTATTGATTATAATAAAAGAAAAGAAATAAAATAAAATAAAACCTAAATTTTAAACCCAAACCCAAATCCATTAACCCAAAACCTAAAACTACCCAACTCGTGCACACGAGACCCCTTCCCATATATATATATAGCATATATATAACTAAACCCTAACCCTAATCTATACCACCTCCACCATCACCCACGCTGAACCACCGCCGCAGTGCCGGAGCAGCCGACCACCCACAGCGCCACCCGTACCTCCGCCCGCACCGCCGCCACGCGCACAGGCAGTAGCAGCAGCCGGGCGGCCAACCGCGCGCACGCGCATTGCAGCAGCACTGTGCAGCCCCCCTTCGTGCAGAGGTTCCACCCTCCTTGCTCGTCCATTTTAAGTCTCATTTTTGCTGATATGTTCACAACCTAACCCTCTAGGATTTCCTTCAACTTGAACGAATTTAGGCACCCGAGTTTTATCAAAAAATCGACCGAAAGTTGACCGAAAAACTATTCAAAAATAGTTCAAAAATTTAGTCCACGTATCCCTGTTCATGTCCAATTTTCTACCAAATCGTTATTTATTTTCAAAATATAATTAAAATAAATTCTTCATAATATAACCAAGATTTTTACTGTTCTTTTAGTTTTTATTAGTTTGCTATAATGGTTAAATTATTTTGATTCCAAAACGACCAGAAACTTATTTTTAAAACAGCTAAAACCTCCGATACGGGGTACGTCCCGCCAAATGAGGATACGTCGCCTTGTGCAGATTGCACCGAATGGTGCGTAACATGAATGCAGACGTGTGGGATTTCGTGGAACTTAATTTGGACATGTGTGCACGCCGGAATCAACGCTTATCCGCCAAAAAATACTGTATCGGCCTATTCTGACGCCTTACCGTAACTTCGTGTGTACTCGTCGATTCATAACGAAACTTATTCTATTGGATTCGCAATATTACGCTGGTCCTGTGACCCAATTTTGGTTCGAATCTGAGAACGTTGATGAAACACCATTTCGTGGGCCCTACGGTTCCACATGACGAGCGATTTCGTGATCGGCTTATTAGAATCCAGTTTTGGATGTTCCATTGGGTTCATATTCATCATTTTGGACTCATAAACACTAAGTTTGACAAATACGGAGAAATTTATCTCTAGCACATTTTTTGGTACGAAGTGGGCAACCTGTGGACCCCGCTTTGATCCAAAATTGTTAATTTTGTTCCTGTGTCCAAATTAGACTTATGGGTAGTCAATCCTAGCTATTTCAACTACTATGAGAACATTGGTGATGTTTTTTTCAGCATTCGGAGGTGTACGTACAGATTCTACTTTTCCAGGAGTAGTTGACGGAGTTCAGAACCCAGACAAGTGTACATTGCCAAACTTGCAGTAAATTATATTATATTATATGCTTGTATTTCTTTCCATGTATATATATTCTTATGATGTTCTTGCTCAATCTAGGACCATGAGACGTTGCTTAGCGTCTGAACAAGATTCGGGTGTCGACGTCGTACGCGGATTCGTGTAACGTTACTTAGAGAGTTGACTCCACGATCCTATTTTTACGTGTTTGCTTTACCAAGTATGCCGTGCCGTAGGACACTTGACACTATTTCATGTGAAATAATTTTTTCCGAGTTATTCATGGTGATTCTTTATAGGCTTACATAATTCGTGATATAAGACCTGCATATTATATGCATATCATTATGACTCATTGTACTAGCTAGAGGTCATGATCTTGCGTGTTATGGACATGAGACATCGTGGACATGAGACATAAGGTTATATTGGGTGGAAAGAGACACACAGGCTACAGGATAATTATTTATATGCATACTACTAAAGGTGGTTTAGACTCTGTCTCAGATCTTTGGCACATATACTGGAGTCGTGATACTACTTGCTGCTATGGGCTCCCCGACACAAAGCCTGTAGTGGTTTCAGGCTGAGTACTAATGACGCTCTCATTTGCATTTCACTTAGCTGGTTACATAGCTTGCCCTGAGGATCTGTTTATATTTACTTGCTGCATTATATTTGGCTTGAGTATTTATTGTACCTTGTTATATCCCCAGATGACCTGAATCCGAATTATGTCCCCAGGTGTAGACGAGGAGAGTTATCTCGAGGTTTATGGAGCATGTGTTGCTATGGGAGACGTACATGTTGCAGAGGACGAGGTTGTTCCGGAGGACTTCTCTTGAGCACACAGTATTTTCACCATTTATTTATTATTCTTAGTATTCTTAGATATTTGATCTTATAGTGACTTCTGGATATTGTACTTAGAGTTATTTTTTTTTCTATTTTGATGACGGGTTGTTCCCCGTGACATTATTTATATTGCTTTGGTTGGACAGATCATTTTATATTATTGTGACTGGACTGGTATCTTTGTGATTTTGTTACTTATCATGGATAAGATTAGATATATAAACTGTGACAGGTATTTATAGACCATTTTATATGTATTACAGCTTAAGTGCACTCTAATGGGTCTATTAAATTGGGTTTGCCCATTGGAGTTGTGTTGCTGGACATTGCCAATGGCTAGACCCTTGGTATTTTAGGACTAGGGCATGACAATGCGATCCTGACTTCATATGCGGCCAAGTGGTTCATGCTGCCCAGACTTCATATGCGGCCAGGACTTCCCATGCGGCCTAGAGACATATGCGGCCAGGACTTCATATGCGGCCTAGAGACCCATGCGGCCTTGATTGTTTGAATCAATATTTTCTTATTCTTTTATGATTTATATTTGAGTTAATGCTAGTGTTATGATCTAAGAAAGAATGAATTTAGTAACCAGACCTCGTGCCAGACATGACCTTGAGCTAAAATTGGCTATGAACATGGCATGAGTTGAACTGAGATTTCAGTATAAACCAGACTAAGTGAATCGTGACTAACCTGCTATGTGCATGACATAAGCTTCGTGTTACAATATGTTATTGATTTACGTAACCAAATGTATAATTGGTAATTGGACTCGAATATTGTTTCCGTGCTGATATATATTATTGCCTGAAAGTGTATATAATCAGATGTGCACCGAGGTACGATATACTATGTCACGTGTTAAGTGATTTATATTTGGTTTTTGCATCGAGAATGCCTCCAAATCTCCTGAATGTGTGATAGTATATATACATACTAGTTTCCCCAGTACGAGCATAATAAGTGAGTCAACTACTAAAGCATGGTTAGGATGTTGATTCAATGTTGTATACGCGCTCGGGTGAATCCAGATTGAACTTTCATGGCATCATGTCCCAGTATCAAACGGCCATACGCGCCCCGCGGGAGCGCCGAGGCACGGTGATTCGCGTCCGGTCCGACGGAAGAACGGTAGTCGGGAGGCCTTCGGAACTGGGGCGTGACATAATAGTATCAGAGCGATTCGATTCTTTGCCCAATCCGTTGCTACTCTGAGATCGATATTGTATTGCAATAGAGTATTCCATACAATAAGTCCATAGATATTCTCAAAGTGCAAAAGTTTTATGGATTAGATTTGTTGCTTGAGAGTTGTGATTTGCTTGTGTTTCGATTGAGTACGACAAGGGATAAGGACTATCGCTGCTCGGGATATCGAGAAGTTTATCATTAAAGTTTTGAGGACGAAACTTTTTGTTGGTGGGTAAGTATGTAATGCCCCGCTCTGCATCTGCACTATGTATCAAGGTGAGTGGGCAGAACTTCGTTCTCTAATTCTTGCACGCCTTAATAATGAATCTGAGTATTTTGAATGCTTGTTTGCTTAAAGAGAATGATAGAACGTTCCTTGCATGCTAATAAAGAGAACTCACATAGCTTGTCTATGAAACGAACTTGTCTACTTAACTAAGAGAACCTGAAACGCTTGTCTAAGAGTATGAGTTTGCATGAACATGTTCCACTATCACTTATGCTTTGAGAGAACCATATCATGTGCTTGAACTTGTTCAGTAAGGGCGGCTAGTCCGAAACAAAGATATATGGTCTGATAGTTTGCCTCATCTGCATCCTAGAGTTTATCTGATAGTGTTTTATGTATTCGCATCGGTCGGACAATGGCTATTACTGGAGAGATGAACCTTGGTCATGGCTGCTACCATGATAGTGAAGAGCAACCATGAGTCACAGCTGCTAATAGCATCAGATAAATGAGTCATTGGTAAGCTGGATCAACCGCTATCGATCCTGAGTTACTCGGGGACTGCACTGCATATAAGATAGTTTATTATGTTGGCTTGATAGAGGATTGCGCCTAGATGTGCATTAGTCCCTAGATGTGCATTTTTCCCTAGAGTCTTTGAGTATAGCTCACAAGACACGATGCGCATACCCTGATAACAGAACGATCGGCTTGTCTTGTCTGCTTGTAAATATCGAATATGAACTCTGTTTTCAAAGATGTTTCAAAACAAAGTAATATTACTCCGTTCTTATGCTGCATGTAACAAACATAGGTAAAACTAGAAAAATCACTAGTAATGTAATATTTTAGAACATGATTACTTAGTGTTGGTTTTAGTGAATGTTTGCTTCTGTTCAGTTGTTTATACTCACCAGTACTTATAAAAGTGTTGACCCACCAACAGTTTACTTGCTTGCAAGTACTGGATCATCCGAGGGAGCGATAGGCGTGCCTCATCCCCAAGGTCCAAAAATTTGGTTTCGATTGCCTCGAGCTACTTTCGTATATAGGGGCATAATGTATGGAAAGATGCCACTGTAATCGAGAGAACCCAGTGCCTCAATTTTCCTGAATACTTAGAGGGATAAACGCTTACAACAATGTCCCTCCGTTGCTTACTCGATTGATGCGATAATAGACAAAAACTTAAACGATGTTGCCTTTTGTGGTTGCAACCCCGTACGACATCACGTCCCGGTTTCAAACGGCCATACGCCCCCCGCGGGAGCGCCGAGGCACGGTGATTCGCGTCCGATCCGATGGGGGAACGGTGGTCGGGAGGCCTTCGGGATCGGGGCATGACATATCGTATCTATCATGCCCGTACTTTGTACGATATCTTAAGAAAAATTCTCATATGATCACGCCTTGAGATTTCGAACACAATATAGGACTAATTAGGTAACTAAAAGTGGTAGTAATATTTGGAGGAAATGGTATCCCGAGATCATGCTAATGAACCTTCCCACAGAGATTTATTCTAAGTGAGCTGTGGGCTGGCGACCACAAATACTGTATATCATCCGCCTTAGTGGAGTACAGTATCTGATTTATTATAAATATGTCGAGCCACTATTTTACTATAGGAGTATTGGAATCGCTAATATCGTATTTTTAGCACAGTGACCCTACTGGGGACTGGTGCATCCTGTAAGTGCCTATATATTTCTTATTTGGCTCGGTTAGCTCATGTTCGGCACTGGCATAATCTGATGATACCTATTATGCATTAGTTTTGAGATAACCTCAGACTCCAAAAAATAGCAAGCGTATAAGTGATTGGTCGGTATAAGAAAACGGACTTGGTTGTGATTGTATTATTCGCTTAGTAGCCTAGAGAAATGGACTATCATAGTGTGATGGTTCAACCCTTGTCCTTGTTTGGTTGTAGGATTGGGCCTTTGTGCTAGGGTATGCCATAGACCTAAGTTACGACATTAAACCTATATATTATTATATAATTATTTCTTGGATTTTTGTTTCTCTATTTCGTACTTCCTTTGTGGTGCTTGCTATTTGGGGTCTAATTCCACTGGTTTTGCATGGCCAGGTTTTGAGCCAACATTTGAGGATCTAGCGTACTATCCCCCAACTCATGGCGTGTACTAGGAAGATGGCCGTAGAGGATAACGAGTGGGTTTTCTTCTTCCCTACTAGTCATTGAACATTTACTTCTTTGGGCGTTTAGCCACCGGCACTTGTTAGCCGGCATATCTGGATAATAGACTCCTTATATGATTGTATTAAATCAGACTGCTACTGATTACTGTCATATACTTTTGATACTTTGTCAGCTTCTTATTTTGCACAGTTGGTCTCTAGAACAATTTTGAGAAAGCGTTTGGGACGCCTTATTCCTTTATCATATATGCTCTATGTTTACTATTTCTTCTTTGAGTGATTGAGACATAGAAGTTCTTGACAATAAAAAACTTGATTGTAGCATGCACCCCTCATCTTATTATAGTCGTGATCACCGTACGACGTATAGCACCTTGTATAGGGTAGCTGGCCATATCCGTCTTCGTATTCCGGTAGTGGGGCGTGACATGAGCTTCACGGAGAACCCGTCTTGCTTCAAGATCTGAAAGACATCACATTAGGAGTCCGTCATATGTGCGACAATACAATGCCTTGGATGCTGCATCATAATAAAATCGAAGCGAACGTCTTTTGATAGAGGTAGCCTCTTTTGGATCATCTGGAAGAATTCCATAAGCCGTATAGGAAACCTCCAGTCTTCATAATTAGGGATGGAGTTCACCTCGAAGATGCTTTCGATTCTGTAGAAGCAGGGAAAATCTGGATCCATACGTCCAAACAACCATGCGCCCCAAGGTCGACTCAGAAGAAATCAGGCCGCAGAATGACCATGCAGCCGAGAAAGAGCAGCATCTATGTGCCCCAAATATTGGTCGTATAAAGGCCTGACACAAAGATTATGTCTAACACATAATGCTGATAAAAAAAATCTGGATGCTTCAAAAAATATGAGCACACTAAGCGACAAAAATCTCTCCTCAGACTAAAAAAGACTTCTGATAGGTGTACAGTGCCACGTGTATGAGGCCACATATGCCCTAGAGTCCATGCGCCTATGGCCTCATGCTCTCCAGACTCCATGCGTTCCATGTGTCTCTGGCCCTATGTGTTCTATTTCTTATGCTTTTCATGCATCTCTGGCCATGCGTTCCAGACTCCATGTGTTCCATGCGTCTTTGGCCCTATGTGTTCCAGATTATATGTGTTCCATGCATCTCTAGCCATGTGTTCCAGACTCCATGAGTTTCATGTGGCTCTGGCCCTATGTATTCCAGACTGCATGCGTTCTATGCGTCTTTGGTCCTACGCGTTCCAGACTTCATGCATCCCAGGCGTCCCAAACTCCTTGTGTCCAACGTAGTAGGGTTCCCTGAGAGAATTTTTCTGTTGCGACTGAAGTGATTCTCTCTAATTAAATGCGGGCTACGTGTCAAGCTGACCAAGTCACGCAAACAAAAAACGACAACCACCCAGATTTTCAGTAACAGCAAATCTAAACAAATGTCCATGTAGCAGCTTGGCCTGACCCAACTACATCCTGTTAAGGATGAAAAATATGTGGCAACCTACCCATCATATGCGCCAATAGTTGCAACCGCATTCTGTTGAAGGATTCCTCTGCGGCCACCAAATAAGAGCAAAAGCGGCACCTATAGCCCACCAACATAATGGCTATAAATAAGAGCAACTTGGACGTTCGGCAGGCTAGTTTTTTTCTGCTTCAGAGACCATACCCTCTAGACGAGCTACATACGTGCACACAAGGTCAAGAAAGAGAGAAGAGAAGAGAGCATCACTCATTCACTCGTTGGACTGTCAACGGAGTAAAAGAGTCGCTGTAGTACTCAAACTCCATCGTCACATTACCTAGATAAAAAATATTGTACTTAAATTTTTAGTCTCGGATCTCTTTGTACCCTTTTTGTTTGATGTTAAATGAAGGTTTTTCCAAACTTACTTCAGTGGCAAATAAGGTGACGAGTCTCCTGGGGACTTCCTCCTTCTCTGATGAGGAGGTCATGACGCAGTCCGACACATCAAAGATGGGTTCAACTGAGAGGATGCTAGTTGTACACTTTGACCAGCAAGCCTATGAGGAAATACTCTCTGAGGGCAACACTTCTCCAAGTCTGGTAAAGCCTAAGAAGGTCTACAGGACATGGGTTGCAAAGGCCTATGTGCCTCACCCAACTGTGTAGCATACGATCTCCGTCTCTCTCTGTCGCAGGGAACACACAGCATGCATCCACGTGAGCTGACGCCTTTCATGTGGCAGCCTCGTCTGACATAAAAAGTGCTCAGCACTTGAAGACCCGCAGGACATGGATTGCAAAGGCCGTTGTACCTCACCCAACTGCGGAGCATGCGCTCCATGTCTCTCTCTCTCTCTCTCTCTCTCTCTCTCTCTCTCTCTCTCTCTATCGCAGGGGATGCACGTTATGCTTCCCCATGAGCTGAGCCCTTCATGCGACAACCTCTTCGAACAAGGAAAGTAGTCAGCACTTGAGCTCTTGCAGAGAAAAATACTACGATGCCAGGAGTTCGAGTGCTAAGACATATTCTATGCGGCCACGTCAAAAGCCGGATGAGAAGGACTATATGGCACCGCTCGATAGCCGCAAGTAGATGGCCGCATCCGGCCAAGACAGCCACCGAAGTTTCATCTTCAACCGAATCTCACGCAGCACGAACTCCATGCACCATGCTGAGAAGAGCGAAGATGTGAACTTAGACTCTTTATACTATGCACTGGCGTATGCTAGGACAAAAAAGTCTAGGGCAATACGAGCTCGCCAATCTTAAGCAATTGCTCATTCGACCGACCGTCAGCAGGCACCGCTAACTGTAGTGCATGCCCCTGACAAAAAGTTGTACAAAATTGGCCCATGCGTCGATCCCGCAGTGGCAAATGGACAGGGTCAATCTAAAGAGTCTTCCATTAGCAACTTGGAGAAAGTTCTTGTATGAACCCCAGGTCAGGGAGCAAAGTCAACACCTACGCACCCATGTGCTCGGTCTACCCGGGCTCATAAGATAGGTGCAAAGGTGAATCAGCCCTCGCTTGACTTGCACAACATGATCAATCATAAGCGCAAAGTGAGAGAAACAACTACGGCATACAAAGTGTCCTCACCAGGGTATCACTGTGCCAATATTATCATAAACTGTTGTTGTAACAAAGCAGCAGTACCTAACAAAATGTAGTCGACATTCCAACGGTTGCAACAAAGGGCACCCACCCAGCTGCAGCCCAGAGAACAGGTACAACCACTAGAGGCTGAGGAGCTTCCCCTTGCCTCATGTTATTCTGCTCGAAAGTCCCCCTATGAGGGAAAGTTGGAAGTCCATTACCTCTAGTCCATCGCTCTCTGCTAGAGAGTCAAGAAAATGGACCCAAGGAGGACATGCAGCGGAACCCGCGGACTGTGTTTTCCTGGGCACCCGTTCAAAAAAGAAGATGTCAACCGCTAGGGGTAGTTCTTCCTTAGGACCCCCAGGTGGCTACGCAATCTGGGGGTTGTAATCCCCCGAACCTCTATAACAATCTGATATTTCGAGAAGACAGTGATTCCCAAGGAGCATATGCTGAGATCCCTGGGGGTAGCCAACCTCGTCAAGAGCACGCAACTTCCTATGTTGGGGGTAGTGTTCCCTCCGAGTCCGAAGAGGATGCAGCACTACCAACTTTCCCGGATGACTATTCACAGCAAAAGTATGAGGCAAAAAGTACAACATTCACAGTCCCATCTATTTTTTCCTATTTTAGAACAACATACATGGCAGGAGACGATCACGAGGGCCACAACGATCGATAGTGCCTTAAAATATTCGAAGCCATGTTGCAGACCATGAGCGCATTAATGCAATCCTTGACCCAGACAATACTGGAGATCAAGACAAATATAACCTCACAACCAGCAAGGACCTTTGGTCAAGCAAGCCTGGACCTCGGGACCAATAGGGATTCAAATGCAACCGCTTCACCCGCTGGCGGTAATCATCCCATGCCCGAATCATCCGTTCCTTCCGTAGTCGATGAAGATAGGGAAGTAATGCGGGAGGTCCGAGAACTCCGGGCCCGCCTAGACTCAATGGGCAATCAGGACTCATTGCATGAGCTTGTGATCAAACAAATGTATCCCCTCGAATGGAGACATGTATCGTACTCGCCTAAGTATAAGCCCTTCAACTTGACTCTGTTTGATGGGAAGACGTATCCCCGTCAGTTCATGAGTTACTTCGAGACGGCAACGGGACATCTACCTCTCAATGACGCCCTCCTAACTAAGATTTTTATCGAGGTATTGTCTGGAATAGCCTTTGATTGGTTCTACAGTCTCCAAGACAACTGTATTTTATCGTTCGACAATCTCAAAGGCCTTTTCCTCGCTCGGTTCTATGACGGAGGAAATTACATGACGATGTCATCTTTAATGGACATCACACAAAGAGAGAAAGAGTCTGTATGGGAGTACATCGAGCGGTATTGGCAAACGGCACTAAAGTTACCCCTTGTAACCCTGAGTCCACACTGAAGTATATCTATCGAAGAAATCTTCTTCCCACAGTCAGGCTCTAGATGGGCGACTCTCAGTTTAAAGACTGGATGACGTTCATCATAAATAATGTCGGTGCTGAGAAGAAGGTGAAGGACACCCATCTCTTGGGAATACAGATCCCTGTCATTGATGATAAGGGTAAATGCCCCTCTAATAGCAACAATAACAGTGGCAATAGCGCCCAGGACAGCAATGGGAAGCAGGCTCTTGTCGCCAATATAACCAAGAAGCCTGAGCAAAAGATCGCAGAGGCTCCAAAATCGAAGAAAACTTATTCCTTCGAAGAAGATGACATCATGGAAATCCTCGACGTGCTAATAAAGGAAAACAAGCTTCGGCTCCTCGACGTCAAGCGCCATGTTGAGGTAGTCGAGGTAAATAATCTGAAGTACTGCTACTTCTATCGATACGTCCACCATGCGACGTGAGACTGCTACACACGGAAGCGGTACATCCAGCGTCTACTCGACACCAAGGTCCTCACCTTGTATTTTAGTGACAAAATAGTTGCCGCTAGAATGGTATTTCTCCAGTTCGATAACTTTTTGAAGACGGAAGCCCAAGATGGAGTGATCCCGATCCCCAGGACAACAATGGAGGTTGTTAATCTCCCACCAGCTCATAACCAAACAGTCGGTCTGATACCTCTTGCCACATCACGAGGGGAGGTCATGTGGGTTCATCCGGACCTTGCTCCAGACTTAATGTAGCAGGCAATACCTTCCACCAATAAGTCCAAGGGCAAGAAGTCTAAGTCCTGCTACATGATTTCTATCCCTTCTGAAGAAGCTATAGAATGAACAATGAGGTCAGGACTGGCGTACCAACGATAGCTCGATATCCCTGACGATGGTGCACTCCCAATCGCCGCATCCGATCTGGGTCCATCCCAGCCTCCAACAATGGATAAGTCCAAGCAGAAAGAAACTCGCTTCGATAAACCACTGAGCAAAGATACAACTTAGGGGCTGAAGAAGCCCTATAACTTCAACATATTGGCACAACTGGACAATACTCCAGCGAATTTGTCATTATTCGAGCTTCTCCAACTTCCAAAGACACTTGGGTTGCTCTGAGTGAGGCATTACAGAATGCCGACACCTATTTGGCACAAGTCAAGCCACCAGCTAAAAATTCTGTCGCATGACCCTAATGCAATAATGTGATGGAGGCGATACCCAACATCATGTTCTAGTAAGAAGATATATTGCTGAAGAATAATTGGTAAAATCATCATCTGTATTACACTGGGTACATCAGCGCCATCAAGGTGGACCGGATGCACATCGACCCCGGTTCATCAATCAGTATCATCCCGCGGAGTCTGCTTCAGACCTTGGACATCCCGATACATTGCCTGGCAACAACTAATACTGCCATCAGTGGCTTCAACGGAGGGAGGAGCTACCATATGGGCAAGATTCGCTTATAGAGGTCACCTGCTATGTCATAAACGTATATATATCCTACAATGTCCTGTTAGGACGTCCATGGATACATCAATACATGATCGTACCGTCAACCTTGCACTAGTGCTTGAAGTACGTAGACGATTAGGGCGTCATCAAGACAGAATTTGCCGACGTGGATCCATTCAAAGTGGTCGAGGCCTATTACTCAGACTTGATCCTCTAAAAACAAGTCCACCAAATTGATGGTGGTAATAATATAGACGATGAGGCAGATACTGGACAACATCGAACGAGCCCTTTAGAGTCTATCTCAAAGCAAGTTCTTCCGACACAGCCCCTCCCCTTATGGTGAAACTGTACAGGAAAGTACCTGAACATCTAGTCGTTCACCTTCATAGACCGAGTCGACTGCTGAAAGAAGATCCGGCACCTGCTAAGACTTTTGAACCGCTAGTGGTAAAGCTGTGCAGGAGACCTCCAAAGTCGTCACTCGCACTGGGGGTAGATCTCTGTATGGATGACTAGAGGAGTACGTAGCCGCTCATGCCAACGTCCCTTCTCTTGACGATGTAATTCCGAA
The DNA here is from genome assembly GCA_036927795.1 of Iris macrosiphon. Lineage (NCBI taxonomy): Eukaryota > Viridiplantae > Streptophyta > Magnoliopsida > Asparagales > Iridaceae > Iris > Iris macrosiphon. Next base: position 100,662,539 of record JAYESA010000019.1, read on the forward strand.
GAATAAGATACCTTATTTTATGAATAAAGGGTTATCTTTGAACTACTCGGATGTTGCACATCTCAACACATTATATTCTATGGAGCACGGTCTAGGCTTGCACCTGCATACACAGGTAACTACCACCAATGCAGTCAACCAAGTTCTTCCCAGTCAGAACTCCTACTTCATAATTTTGGTAAGGAATAGGGGAGACAAACTCATCATCTTCGGCAGAGTGGAGAGTCCTCAATCCTCCATCCCAGAGAAACTAGAGCCAAAACTTGATACCGGCAAAATACCACTTCACCGGTACATTTCTTAAACCAAGCACCTCATCCAGAAGTTGGGGTACGATCTGAAAGCCGCTAGGGGCTTAAACTACGGCAAATGATGATGATTGCCTCTATGTTTGCAGGCTTCTGCAGGCAAGTCTGAGCACTACTACCATAAGACCAAGCATGGCTTAGGGTATGTCATTCCTCCCACAATCCCCGAAGGCTCGGATGAAGAAGAAGAAGAGTCACACTCTCACTCTTCAAAGTATTCCTCTTGGGACTCTGATGTCAATATCGAGAAAATACTCAAACAAACATTGTATGCCAACATGGTGTCACCTGACCCTGAGGGAGATGACAAGGACCCACCTGAACTCTTTGAAGTCGAGTCGTGGGCCCAACGCCTAGACGCACAAAGGGAGATGCATTTCAAACAACGAGAACCTCTCATTGAGGATAAAGTCATACAAATTAATCTGGGCGACGAATCCTCCCCTAAATCTATCTTCATCAGCAAGAGTTTGTCTAATAAGGATCGGAAATCCCTTTTATAGCTCGTCAGGGAATACATCGATGTCTTTGCCTGGAGTTACGAGGACATGTCGGGGCTGCACCGCTAAATCATTGTCCACAAACTCAATATTTTATCGAATGGTAAGCCAGTCGAGCAACAACAATAGCAGTTCTGGTCGACATCATGAATTCTATCGAAGCTGAAGTAAACAAACTGATAGCTAGTGGCTTTATCCACGAAGAACAACATCCAGATTGGGTAGCCAACATCGTGCCGGTCGTCAAAAGAATGGGAAGATCCTGATCTGCATTAACTTTCGTAATCTAAATACGACATGTCCTAAGGACGAGTTTCTCCTTCCGATCACATACATAATGATCGACAACACTTGTGAATTCGAGCGCATGCCCTTCATTGACGGATTCTCAGGCTACAATCAAATCAAGATATTTCTTGATGAAGAGAAGTATACATCATTCCGAACGCCGTTAGGAGTATACTTCTACTCAGTCATGCCTTCGATCTAAAGAATGCAGGTGCTATATACCAGCGATCTATGAGCACTATCTTTCGTGAACATTTGCGTAAGACAGTGGAGTGTTACGTTGATGATATCGCTATCAAGAGTCGTTTAAAATATGAGCACCTCCGAGACATAAAGACTGTGTTCAACCTGATGTGTGCGCACCAGCTCAAGATGAATCCTACCAAATCCTTCATAGGAGTCTCCAGCGACAAATTCTTGGGTTTTGTCATAACATCAAAGGGTATCCACGTGGACCCCGATAAGACTAAAGCCATCCTTGAAATGCACCCATCGAAGAACCTTAAGGAACTTCATAGCCTTCAAGGAAGAATGGCGTACATCAGGAAGTTTATATCAAAACTCTCTGGACTTTACCAGTCGTTCACTCAGCTTATAATGAAGGAAGTCTCCTTTGTCTAGAACAAAGAATGCCAGTGCACCTTCAATGATATCACGGAGTATCTCGTAAATCCCCCAGTATTGTTTGCCCCCATTGTGGGAAGACCCTTCTTACTATATGTGCGGGCACTGGATCACTCCCTCGGAGCTCTACTAGCCCAGAAAAGTAATACAGGTCACGAATGGGCCATCTACTATTTCAGTAGAATGATGGCCGGCATAGTGCACAAGTATAACCCCATCGAGAAGGAGTACCTCGCTCTAGCCTTCGCCATTCAGAAGATCCGATATTATGTGGCAGGATAAACCATCCATGTGATCTCGCGAGTTAATCCTCTCAGGGTCATCATGACTAAACCCAGAGCGCTTAACTTTTGCCTAGCCACATGGGCAATATTATTGTCACCATACGATATAGTATTTGTCCCACAAAAGAGTTAAAGGCCAAATATTTGCAGATTTCCTAGCAGCCCACCCTATACCGGAAATCTCGAAGCTCTACGAGGAGATCCCAGACGAAGTAATGGGCTCAAACAAGACCACAAGCATAAAAGTCGTTTGGCGAATATTCTTCGATGATGCTTCAAGAACAAGGCCAAAAGGCGATATTGTCGCTGGCGTTGGGATAGTACTAATTTTTCCATATGATATGGTCATCAACTGCACTTACTCTCTCACAGAGCCCTGCTCCAATAATGTGGAAGAGTACAACGCCCTCGTCATTGGGCTCCAACTTGCTAAACAAGTAGGAATAGACTACCTGGAAGCCTACAGTGATTCCAAGCTGATAGTTAGTCAGGTCCGGGACGAATAAGAGGTCCGACACGAGGACTTGATTCCTTACCACCAAGCCGTCCTTGGAATAATCTCCATATTTGAGGGGTTCTTCACAGAGCACATCCTTCAACTATAAAACATCGAGGCTGATGCCCTGGCCGGCCTCGCAGCCTCTTTAGTTATTCCGATCAAAACTCATTAGCTGATTACAGTGGTCGGTCAAGAGCTGGTCTGCTCGAAGAACAACCTTTGTCTCTGCCTAAGCTACTCAGTAGCGACAAGCATCGACTCCCAAGACTGGAGACTCCTATTCATTGACTACACGTCTATGGAATTCTTCCCGAGAACCCAAAAGCAGTCACTTCCATCAGAAGATGTTCACTCCGGTTCTATTACGATACAGCCACCAAAATATTGTATCAGCATTCCTACAACGGTTTTCTGCTATGATGCCTATCAAATGCATAAGAGAAGCAGGCACTGCACGAGGCTCACGACGGGGTTTGCGATGTCCATCAACCCGGACCCAAGCTACAGGACCATCTCCATAGAGTGTGTTACTATTGGCCGACAATGGTAGTGGAGGCTGTTGACTATGCGAGGAAGTACCAAGCGTGCCAAATCTATGCAGACTTTATCCACCAGCCCTCAGAATTCCTATACCCAACGGTAGCATCTTGGTCGTTTGAAGTGTAGGAAATGGACATTATTAGACCAATTAGCCCACCTTATTCTAAGGAATATCTGTTCATCTTGGCTATCACCTACTAATTCTCTAAATTGGCGGAAGCTGTTCCACTCGTTGAAGTAAAGACCTCAAATGTTATCAGCTTTGTCAAGCATCACATCATATACCGCTTCGGCTTGTTACGGAGAATCATCCATGATAATGGTCCACAGTTTGTAAGTCGTTCTTTTTATCGATTTTGTGACAAAAATTGAATCCAGAATGTAGCCTCGATGGCCTACAACCTAAAAGCAAATGGTCTGGCGGATGCATTCAACAAGACCATCATAAAGCTAATCAAAAAAATTGTGTCATCCAATAACAGTGACTGAAATAAGAAGATGGATGAATATCTTTGGGCCTACTGCACCACGGTCCGGACACCTACTTGCAGCATGCCATTCTCCTTAGTCTATGGGAGCGAGACAGTCCTCCCTCTCGAGATCCAAATTCTCTTGCTCCAAGTGGCCCCCTCTAACCAATAGACCGTTGACGACAATCACCGCCGACGGCTATAAGAGCTAGAAGCACTCGACAAGAAATGCCTCTTAGCTCAAAAATATATTGAGCTGTACAAAGGGAGCCTCTTAGGAGCCCTCAACAAACGGGTCAAGAAGAGGACTTACCAAGTGGGTGACCTCATCCTGACAGTAAGAAGATCGATGGTCATGACCCACAAGACGGCCGATAAATTCTAGCCTAAATGGGAGGGTCAGTTCATCGTGGAGTCTGTGTTCTCCAAAGGCGCCTACCGGCTCATAAAATCCAATGGTAACTTGTTCATGATGTCCATCAATGAGAAGTTTCTCAAAAAGTACTATGTCTAAGCTAGACTTATACTTTCCTTACTATCAGCGGGATAACCAAAATGTATAGTGTACATTCTCCGTCATTTATCCTTGGCAAGCGTATAAGCACAATATGCACTTCCTTTACCATAAAAGTTTGACGAAAGCCATTGTCTGTATTCAGGAATCCTGAATACGCAGCAGACAGTGGATCCTCAAAAGATCCCTAGTGGAGCAATTCTTAGGTCTATCCCCATTCTCGGGTAGACCACTCACAATCAGTTCTTATTGGCATTAGTCCACGTCCATATTACCTCTGAACTACTATCCTAACCGATTATCTCCAGTAGGGTTTGTCATGTCTATATTACCTCTGAGAAGACCTCATTGTATGACTATCGATCGCCATGTCCATATTATCTCTGACATCGATCGTCATTTAAACTTATCACTCGTACTTAACTCTAAGTAGCCAGCGGTGTTAAGTCCACAAAATCTTTCACGTTCATATCACCTCAAGCAGGGCTTGTCTCGAACCTATTACTTGCACTCAGGTGCGCAAAAAGTAATGGATCCACAAAACCTATCACGTCCATATAACCTCTGATAGGGTTTCATTTTGAACTTATTACTTATACTCCAGTGTGCAAGAAGTAATAGGTCCACCAAAGATCCTTCCGTAGGATGTCCTCATTGGAAGCAAATGGTTCACGTCCATATTACCTCTGAACTATGAGCTTTCCATGTTCCCCATCTAAAGAAAACAACCACGTCCATATTACCTCTGGCTCATTTCCTTTTTTACATAAAAAATACTGGGATCGTACCTAACCTCTCTATATGACTATCGATTGGCTCGCATCCACGTTACCTCTGAGCCATCATCCTTGCATCCTCCCCAGTAGGGTTTGCCATATCCTTCTTACCTCTGAGAAAAATCTTTCGACTTGACTATCGATTATCACGCCCATATTATCTCTGATATCGATCGTCATCTAAACTTAGCACCCATACTTAACTCTAAGCACGCCAGCAATGTTAGGTCCATAAAACTTGTCACGTCCATATCACCTCTAGCAGGACTTGTTTCAAATTTATTACTTGCACTCAAGTTCGCAAGAGGTAATAGGTCCACCAAATATCCCCTAGAGGGATATCCGTGAAAGACTACGACATTGTACTATGTCCATATTACCTCTAGTATAACATCCAAAGTTCACACGAATAATCCCAACAAAAGGGAAAAAGCTTTTATTTCTTCCAAACGGGGAACCAGAAGTGAACTATATTTGAGGACTTACTAATCCCTCAATCAAAAAAAGGAAAGAACAACCACTGATGCTACTGATCAGTGCATAACTGTTCAAATCGTCCTCAGAGGCGGGCAACCCTGCCATCGATCCTTGCTTTATCCCGTTGTTCGGCCTTTCGTGCTACAGCCGCGGGATCCTCCAGATAGGCATAGGCCTGGTGCTTCTCTTCAAGCTTTTTTACGGTACCCTCCAGGGCGGCAAAAGACTCGGCCACATTAGTAGATTTGACACACACAGCCTCCCGCTCTTATCGGACTACTTGGAGATCACCCTCCAAGATCTTAAGCTTGGCCTGGAGTTGCACAATCTGCTCATTTATCTCATCCATGGCCTGGGTCATGCAGTCTTCTCGGAAAAGATAGGATTCCCCAAGGATGCTCAAATTATCATGCTTAGATGCCAGCTGGCTGATATCCCGCTCCAAAGCAGCTTTGCTCTTCGCGTAGGTAGATCTCACTTGCTCCGTGAAACGTAGGAGGAAATCACATTTGTCAGCTACCACAGCAGTCATGTCAACCAATTGTGTCTGCTATAGTTCATCCAGACGCTGCTCTACCTCGATAAGCTTCTGGTCTAGAAGGTCAGCCATCTGCTCAAAGTCGGGAAAAGTCCTCAAAAGTTTGAACTGACTCCTAGTACAATGCTTGGCCAGGCAAAATATTAAGACCCACACCCGGATATTCGGGCATGAGTATATGGTTACACCCAGCCTACGTCGCAGCATCGGCGATATCTGGGTCAATTCTAACTAACTAAACATCTCAACAAAATATATGGTACATGTCAATTATCTTAACTCCAAATACAGGAATAATATGGTATCTCAGAAATGTAACTATACTCAATTACAATGCAAACAAGGAAGATAGAGCATGAATGGAATAACGAAGAAAAGAATCAAGATACAATCTAAATGTCCGAAATATGAATCTCAATAACAGTCTAATACAAATCCACCAAAGATAAACTAAACCTCCTCAGGCTCTGGAACTAAGTTCTCCTGGTCTATAGAAGTATCCTCTAATGGTATGTCCTTCTGTGGTCCGTAGAATATGGGACACCGATCTATGAGCCAATCATCTGAAAAATATATCCAGTCAGGATTGGAGCGAAGTATATACCTCTGAAAGTGGTTTCAAATACATAATTGAGCATATAAAATAGATAATAGAAAAGAATACAAGATAACTAAACAACAGAAAAAAATGAACTAGAGTGAACAAGTAATGTACTGGAAAGAAGAACATGTAATATGAATATCTGCAATAAAAAGGAATAACTCAAATCTAACCAATGTGCCTTAGAATACAAGTTTATTATGTGATCGATTTAGGTTGAACATGAATACAATATGGTAACTCGATTATAAGTGTGGTATGTAATCGATATGTACACAAATATACTGAGGCTTGATCATATAATCAACTCCTACTCCCCCATCCCCAACTAATACCAATGGATCCAATAACGACACGTTACGAACGTGAATATGGGCACACTGAATACGAGTAGGGTGTATACATGAATATAAGCATATTGAACACGAGAAGTGTGTGAACACGAAGTATACTAAATCAATACCTGATATACACGATAAAATACAAGTGAAGGAGTATCCGCTGAACACAGTAAGGGATAACATCTCCTGATAGGATCCATGTAGTACCAGTCCGTGAAACCACTATGTCGGAATCAAGTATACAGTTCTAGAAAATGAGATATATACACTATTATGAAATAAAAACTAACAGAGAAATGTACTCGCCTGAGGTCCTGAGCAAGGTGTGTCTCTCGATGCTCAAGTTGGTGTCACACAAACCTATTTTAAAAATTATCAAGTTAAAAGGTTTAATAAAAGAGAAATGGATTAAAAATATACTAATGCATGCATCTAGGTCCATGTTAAGTTAATAGGTCTCAAATGATCACTAACTAGCTAATACTAGCTATACTAGGTCTTGGTTGAGTTTTTAAGTCAATACCTTAGATAAATTACTAGATTAGCTAATAATAGTAAGTATTATATATATACTCATATATACTAGTTACTGCTACTATCTATTAACTTAGTATGTAAATATATTACCTAATATCTAGTTCTCTCCAAGACCTTGGTGATAAACTGATAACTTAGCTAACTTACCAATCCACTATACACCTAATATTATATCAAGGTATAGGTAATTCTCACTTCTTATATATCTATATATCTAAATATATAATATTATATATACATATACTCAAGTATCTAAATTAAGGTACCTATCCAAATGACACTAACTACTTCCCTGAACAGGCTCTGGCACACAGCACTTCTAAAACCAAATCCTAACTCCAACTTGGCACCCCAAACTGACACATCTAGTATCCTTCTAACTGAGTTACTACTGCTGTTGGTCTTGGGAACCAACATCAGTGCTCGAGCCCCTCAATCTCACACACATACATGTATCAGTAACTGATACCATATCAGTCATGCTAACTGGTCATAAATACTAACTGATACCCTTAACTAACTAACAGGTAAAACAACCCATCTAGTTGACACACTAACATATAATGCTAATACTTAACTCTATCATATATATCTAACAAATACTTTAATACTTATATACTAATTACTAATGACTAACTGCTATGCTGTAGTTGCTGCTCTATGTGCTACTACTCTTGCTGCTAGTGCTCTGCAGTTGCTGCTGATACTGCAATGTAAGCTGTTGCAGTTGCTGTGTGCTCTTGTTGTTGCACTTGATTGCTGCTGCACTTGTACTTGCAAATGCCCCTAGCTACTGCAGCTATTTCTATATTGCTGCTGCTGCATGCTGCTGATACTCCATTGTTGCTGCACTGCTTCTCAATGCAGTGCTCTTGCTGCTGCTCGATAACTGCTTGCTGCACTCGGGCTAGCTGCTGCAGTGGCTGTTGTACTTGCATTAATGCACTCGAGCAGTCATTCCTGCTGCTGCTGCAGCATTGCACTGCTTGCACTGCTAGCTGCAATAGTTGTTACTGATGCACACTGCACTCTAGCATGCTGCTGCACTGCTCTTATTGTACTGAGGATGCTGCAGTTGGTAATAATTGCTACACTCGAGTTGCTATAGTTGCTACTAGTTGCTGCTGCAGTTGCTGTTGGTTGCTGCTGTTGTTGCTGTTGCAAAGCACACTGCACTCTCCAAAACCCGACCACCACTCTCTAAAGCACAGTGCCAACACCACTCACTCACACACACAACACATCTAATGTACAATACTTAGACACACACATATATATAAATAGATATCTATACACACACATATATATAAATAGATATATCACTATACATACATACATATATATAGAGAGAGGCATTAAGACAAACACCCATAGTGCATACTAGGATATCTATGATACTCATCCCAATGAAGTGCCAAACTCCCTATAATCCATAATTACCCATTCCTACAAGTCATATATTTATAATTACAACTATTAGAAAATATTACAACACACCATAAAGAAAATTCATGCAATTCACCAAAAATTAACTCTGTATCACACCGTATCGCAAGATACCGTGATACGGCCTATACGTATCCATTTGTGGACACGTACCTAGTCCCATAATCCTGATCTAAGTTTAATTATATCTAATTAGTCTCATGATGCATAATTGAGGTGTCAAATTTTCCTCCAACCTACACAAAAATTACCTCATATATCTCATAATACAAAGTCAATTAGCCTAGAACTTATTCTTATAGGTAGTCATATGCCATAGGGTCATTCCTAATGGTCAAATACATGATTTAGAAGCTACAATGAGAGAAAATTTTAGAAATTACCAATTAGGAGATAGAATCCCAATAAAATTTCCAAATTTAGTGTTAAGAGCCTCCAACTTGTAGATCATTGCTCCTCCTTGTAGATCCTTACTCTAATAGCCTCCAATGAAGAATAGGAAAGGAATTGGAAAAAAATTTGAGTAAGAATTGGTGTGAAAATAAAGAAATTTGGAAGAGATAAAATTCTAGATCTAGATTTGGAATGACAAATGAGGAGAGAGAGTCTCTCCCCTCTCCAATAGGTGGTCGATCATAACCCCTCCTCCAAGCTACTATGAATTGTCCAAAATACCTCTTGGGCTTGTTATGAAGAAATAATTAAGAAGGAAAGGTTCTAGTCTAATTGGTTACACTAATTAATTCATCCTCCTAATGAATGGGCTTACTATTGGGCTCAATTCTAACTAGAATTAAATGTTGGCCATGGATCTAAACTAAAATAGTTAGGTCTACTACACAAGTCTAAAACAAATCTAACATCGAACAATAAATAAATAATACAATAAATAAATATTTACAATATGCACAATATTTAATATAATAATCCTAAAATAAAAATACTCATACCCAATTACCAAACTACCCCTAGTTGGAAAGGTGAGGTTGAGACGAAAGACTTGTTTCATCCCATCACAGCTTGAACTCCCTACTTTTGTTGCATGTAGAATCTCTGAATGGTGATCTTGGATGACTCTTCCACGTCGATAAGGGTGGAGGGAGTCAGAGGAGCTGGAATAGAAGGGGCCACCACCGAATGAGAGAAGGGTGGCACAAAATTGGATGGCCCAGGTGGTGGAACTGTAGTGGCAGAACGACGAGACACCTTAATTTCTTCCAGTTGCCTCCCCGTGGAAAGCAATAGCTGGACGCTGGACAACCTGGGTAACGTTGACTGCTGCAGCTTTCGTACCAGAAGATATGCTGATATCAAGTTGTTTAGCAGCCACTTCATCCACAACAGTAGAGGTCTCCCTGCACTAGCCTCAACGGGAGGCTCCGTCGAGCGGGGGGGGTGGCAGACTTCCTTCGAACAAGCCCCCTACCTCTTTCTTCTTTCGCGTCCTCCTCAGAGGCCACGTTCACCATCCTCAAAGGAGAAGTATAGTCTGCGGGGCCAAATCAACCTGTGACCAACCAGACCAACAAAATAGAAAACTGAAGACAAAATATCTCATCCTGCGAGAAATACGAAATAATATACCCGAGACAGGTGACGGGATTTGTCGAGCCACCCCGACAACATCCAAGTTATCCACCGAGATGTTGGGAGTAGCCGGTTCCATCAGCTCCCCTTCGGGGATATGTCCGCCAGATTCCTCAGGAACAGGCTCTTCAGTCGCGGCCTCTGGCTCAGGAAAAGTCGACTCTTCTTTTCGCTCTACAGAAGTGACCCTATTAGCCGTAGACCGCCGAGGATGGTCCCTTCTATAGTGCCCTATTCCCCCTATTCGGGGAGCGCGACTAAGAAATAATTGGTATAGTTCGATCGGGACAGATTGAATCAATATTCTTTCATCGTTATGGATTGGTTTCTTTGAAATTAGGTCCCACATTCAATGGATCATGTCTCAAGGAAGGACTCGGTGGCAGAGTCAAGAGGGGACTTTCTGTTGCGCTGGTTTTTTTGCCCATTTTTGATGCCGCTTGGTTTTTTTCTTGTTGGTTCTGTGACTTGCGTTTTCTTGAACGGTTTTGATGGATTTCATTATCTTCGTTCTTTAGATTTTATATTTCGTATCGAAACCTTGGAGACCGAAGCAAAAGATATTGATTATCTATTGGTGCGTGCAGGTGATCGTGTAGGTGACGCGCAAGCGGAGTCTTGAAGATCTCCCTTTTCTTTCTCCCAATTTACCAACTTGTTAGTGGCTTTACTTTGATTAGCGCCCTTCTTCCAAGTCTTTATTCCTAATAAATTGACTCATTTGTGCATCCTGATCAACGATTCCAAAAGAATAAAATTGAGTCAAGATAAAAGAAGAAGTAGACTTGAAACACTTATAATGCTTGTCATATAAAGTCTCAATGATCATATTATTGCGTGCTTGTCCGCTATACATACAGCTATTTTATGTTCAGTTGTAGTTAGAACTTATTCATCTATAACTGTTCAATGAGTAGTACATAACTTGTTAATTGATCATATCAGCTAGTAGACTATGCCATCGCATTGTGCTAAAGTAGTTCTGTTCATGTTGATGTCTTAAAATGCTTCGTATGTTAACTTAGTGTTTAGATCATCAATGGTCATGGATAACTTGTGCACAAGGTATATGGTTTCTATGAACGGTCGCCCGGGACACCGGGTCCGATTCGTCCCGGGCGGAACAACAGTTAGTCATGCTAGCAACTTAGCACGGGTGAGAAGGGAGTTTATAGCGGGACTCGCTACCCATGCTGCAAGATAACCGTCTACCCAGACTATACTCCATGATGGCTAGTCAAGACAGTGATCCTTATGTATATTTAAATTGTGCAGACTAACTATGTCTTCGTGGCAGGGAAGGTCATGGTAAGTTTTGTACAAGTGGTTCATACGGTACAGGTAAAGTCAACGAACGGTGGCACATTTTGTTATGTCATTCCCTTCTATGATATATAAAGAATTGAACTAAGGCAAGATAGAAAGATCACATAATAATAATATTGCATGTTCATATGAATACGATGTCGATTTTGGTATGTTGGGTTAGCTCACCCTCACAAATACTTTTTGAAGTACTGACCCTTATTGCAGCAGGTTCCCCGAGCTGAGGCGACGCGGCGAGGAGCTGAAGTTTCCCCAAACCTTCCACTGATCTGGCACATTCGTGTTTGTGACTTTTGGAGCTCAAGTACATAATCACAAGGAGCCCGCACATACCTTTTGAAACTCCTAGGCGATGGTGCTAACTCGCAACCAAGGTGGCTTACGCTTTTGAAATATTAGTAAGGGATGTATTGTATGGATCATCTATCTCATTTTGCGTCCAAGTTGTAAGCCCATTGCGGCATCCTTATTACTTTCGGGTCAAGAGTTTGTAAACAGATATTCATTATCAATAAAGAGAACTTGTTTATACCTCATTGGGTGATATCTTATTTGTGTACTATGTTGCATGTATTCTAAAGTATATCATTATACTTAGGCCTTGTGCACGCACACCTTACACGTGTACGGCATCACGCTCGAGGGACAATTATCGATTTAACAGAAATTAGCGCGTAACATATTGGTATCAGAGCATGGCTTCAGATCCTTTGACCTTCGTGTCAGAGAATTTTCTTGAAATAACCCTATCCCTCCCAGTTAAACTTTTGACTTCATTTGGCCAAAATGAGATGTGTTCCATACAGTGAGTCCATAATATATTTTAAGACCGATACAAGTTACTTTTCTTTAAAGGAACGGCCTCAGAGCCGGATGCACAAGCGCAGGTAGTGGCGCAGGTGCAAGGGAGCAATTCCGATACTTCGGGCAGCTCGAAAAGTCCAGCAGCCGCGCCCTCTGTCGATCCGTTCGAGTGGATGATGCGTTTGATGGAAACACAATAGAGGCAGGCAGAACTACGTCAAAGCCAATTCGAGTCCCGGATTAAGGCTCAATTTTTGGCACAGCGGACTCAGGCCGAGGCATAGCAGAATTAAATGGATACCTTGTAAATGATTGTGACGACGCTCGTCGCCAGCAAACATTCTGCATCATTGACCGCCGTGACAGTGCCAGTTGTATCCGAGACCGCAGGACTTCAGGGCTCTCAGGAACCTCCGCCCTCAGACGAAAAGGGTTCCATCCTGCAAATATCAGAGTTTAAGAAGATGTGTCATGCTACCTTCAAAGGGACCGAGGACCCCTCTGTGGCGTTGGATTAGCTGGTTGAGTTGGAAGACCACTTTGAAGTTCTTCGCATTGATGAAACTAAGATAGTTTCTTGCGCTCAGCTTCATCTCCATTTAAATGCATATGATTGGTGGGATGTGGACAAACAAGCTATATTGAGTGAAGATGACAAGACGACAATCTCTTGGTCAGTATTCCGTAAGGCCTTTGAAGAGGAGTACCTTCCACCCATCGTCCGCTGTGAGAAGGAAGACGAGTTTACACATCTACAAAAAAAAATATGACAGTGCAGTAGTACGCCGCAGAATTCAATAGACTTACAAAATTTGCTAAGTCTCATCTCTGTGACGCCGAAAGTCGAGCTCGAAGGTTTGAGATAGGACTGCGACCTTCTATTCATTTCCACATCGTCGTCCCTCAATACCGTACCATGCATGAGTCTCTAAACCATGCCCTCTCCCTAGAGTCACAGTACCCCCCAGTTTGCACCGACGTTGTATAAAATTTCTATCACAAGCGCCCAAGCAATACAGGTGGCAACAATGCGCACAAGCGCCACAATAACGGCGGCTCTCAGGACCAAGATCCAGGGAAGAACCAGGGGCAACCTTGTGCCTACTGCCACAGTCCAGGACACCATGTCAACGACTGTCGTATTAGAAAAGGGGGATATTTCATTTATGGTAAATTTGGCCACGTAGCTCGTGATTGTCGGGATCGCCCCAATGACCCCCCTTTGTGTCGTCCACAGCAACAGCATAGTCCGTCTCAGAATCAAGGTCAGGCACCTTGAACGAACCAGACGACACCACAGAACGCTCAGGGTCGGGTCTATGCTCTGACTCAGGAAGAGGCATTCGCATCAAACACGACAATGTCAGGTATATTACTTTTCAATAATATACTTGCTTGAGTATTGTTTGATTCTGGTGCTACACATAGTTTTATTACGGCAAATTTTGCCGCTGAGAACATATTTCCTACGACACCACTAGTCATAAACCTTAGCATTCATACTCCATCGGGCGTAGATTTGCCAGCTAATTTAGTCTGTCATGAAGGTAATATTTGCATCGGTGGAAGAAAATTATCACTTGATGCGATGGTCGTAGACATCAGGGACTACGACATCATTCTGGGGATGGATTGGCTCGGCGCTTGCTCGGCTACCATTGATTGTGCAGAAAAGAAAGTCGTGTTTCGTCTACCTGACGAGATCGAGTTCTGTTATGCATGTAGTCCACCGTCGAGAGCGCCGAGTGCCTGCATGGTGATCTCTACTATGTCTGCTCGGCGGATGATGCATTCCGACTGCGATGGGTACTTGGTGTCCGTTTGAGACACGCAGCGAGATTGCACAAACGTTAAGTCTATTTCCATTGTGACGAATTTTCCTGATGTGTTTCCCGACGAGTTGCCCAGCATACCGCCCGACCGAGAGATAGAGTTATCTATTGACACATTTCCAGAAACTCGGCCAATTTCCAAAGCTCCATATCCAATGGCCCCGATAGAACTAAAGGAGTTAAAGGTTCAGTTGCAAGAATTACTAGATAATGGGTATATTCATTCGAGCGTGTCTCCGTAGGGTGCGACTATGTTGTTTGTAAAGAAAAAGGATGGCTCGATGCGGCTCTGCATCGACTATAGCGAATTGAATAAAGCAACTATTTGAAACAAGTACCCCCTTCCCAGGATCGATGACCTCTTTGATCAACTATAAGGTGCGACGGTATTCTCAAAAATTGATCTTCGCTCAGGTTACTATCAGCTCAAGATTAGGTCGGATGATGTTCCAAAATCAGCATTTCACATTCGCTACAGCTACTATGAGTTTTTGGTAATGCCATTCGGATTAACCAATGCCCATATCGCCTTTATAGACTTGATGAATCGTGTGTTCCGACCATATCTCGATAAGTTTGTAGAAGTGTTAATTGATGATATCTTGGTGTACTCAAAGAATAAGGAGGAACATGCAGAGCACTTACGGACCGTGCTACAGACTCTTCGGGACAACAAGCTATACGCAAAACTGAGAAAGTATGAATTATGGCTGAGCAACGTATCTTTCCTCGGGCACATTATTTCTAAGGGAGGCATTTCAGTTTATCCAAAAAAAGTTGAAGCCATCATCGAGTGGAAGCGGCCTGCATCCGTCAGTGAGATTTGAAGCTTCCTCGGGCTAGCGGGCTACTACAGACATTTTATAAAAGACTTTTCCAAGTTAGCATCACCTCTGACTCGCCTCACACCGAAGGGAGTCATATTCGAGTGGTCCACCGACAGCAAAGCCTCATTTAAAGAGTTAAAGCAATGCCTCACCTCTGCCCCCCTACTTGCACAACTAGACGAGACCTCAGGATTCCAAATATTCAGCAACTCATCAGGATAGGGCTTGGGATGTGTGCTCATGCAGCAGGATACGATGATAGCCTATGCATCCAGACAACTAAAAAAGTAAGAGAAAAATTATCCTACGCATGACCTGGAACTAGCGGCAATTGTGTTCGCGCTAAAATTGTGACGACACTACCTCTATAGAGTGGCTTGCCGAATTTACACTGATCATAAAAGCTTAAAGTACTTATTCACCCAAACGGACCTTAACCTACGACAGCGACATTGGCTAGAATTAATCAAAGACTATGACTTGATGATCGACTATACACCTGGCAAGGGAAATATTGTGGCTGATGCGTTGAGTCAAGTATTTGTGGGATCCTTGTCCGGTGATCGCAGGTTACAAAGGGACTTAGAGGAAAAGGGCATTAAACTCTGAATTCGATATCGCGGCGTGCGAGTTGCTCAGATGCAATTCATACCCAACCTGTTAGAGAGGGTCACATCTACTCAGAGGGAGGACCCATTCCTAAAGAAAATGCGCGAGCAGATCCTAGCAGAAAAGGTGAAGGACTTTGTAGTGGATGAGAATGGAGTGTTGTGAGTGAAGGGAAGGCTATGCGTCCCCAATGACACAGAACTCAGAAAGGAGATCCTCATGGAAGCTCACTATGCAACCTATACAGTCCATTCGGGGAGCACGAAGATGTATAAAGACCTTCGCACTATTTTCTGGTGGCACAACATGAAGAGAGATATGGCGCTCTTCGTGTCGAAATGCATAACCTGTCAGAGGTTAAAAGCAGAACATCAGAGACCAGGCGGAGAATTGCAGAATCTTGTTATCCCGGAATGAAAGTGGGAGCACATAAGCATGGACTTCATTATTGGCTTGCCAAAGACGCAACGGGGGAACGACGCAGTCTGGGTCATTATCGACCGGTTAACCAAGTCAGTATACTTTATTACCATTAAAGTTACTTGGAGAATCGATCGCCTCACCCATATCTACCTTGATGAGATAGTTCGGCGGCACGGAGTACCAGTTTCTATAGTGTCTGATCGGGACGGACGATTCCTATCACGTTTCTGGGAAAGCCTTCAGTCAGCGATGGGGACCAAATTGAAGTTCAGCTTAGCCTACCATCCTCTAACCGATGGCCAAATAGAGCGGGTGAATCAGGTACTTGAAGATATGTTGCATTTCTGCACAATTGATTCAAAGTCAAGTTGGAACGGCTATCTACCGTTGGCCGAATTTGCATATAAATACGGTTATCAGTCCAACATCCAAATGGCTCCGTACGAGGCTCTGTATGGGCAGAAGTGTAGGTCACTGATCTGCTGGAATAAAGTTGGGGAACGTTAAATCCTTGGGCCAAAATTAGTTGGACAAACAGTCTAAAAGGTTCGATTGATCCGAGAGCGACTAAAAGTAGAACAAAGCCGGCAAAAGAGCTATGCCGACATTCATCGTCGACCCCTTGAGTTTTTTGTAGGTGACCATGTATTTTTGAAGGTCTCATCCATGCATGGAGTTATAAGATTCAGGGTAAAGGAAAAGTTAAGTCCGAGATTCGTTAGCCCGTTCGAAGTCCTCAAATGAGTCACTCCGGCCTATCAAATTGCATTACCACCAGCCCTATCAGACGTACATGATATTTTCCATGTGTCACAGCTTAAAAAGTACGTGCATGACCTGAAATACATGGTAGATTTTGGTTAGCTGGATCGGCAGGCAGACTTGTCGTACGCCGAATAACCCGTTCAGATCTTAGATCAAAAAGATAAGCAGTTACGGAATCGTGCAGTCTCGCTTGTGCGTGTTCTTTGGCGGAACCACTCGGTCGAGGAATTGACCTGGGAACTCGAATAAGACATGAAGAAAATTTGTCCCTCATTATTCCTTAGGGGTAGGTTCTATTCCTAAGTTTCGAGGACAAAACTTTTTATTAGTTGGTTAAGACTGTTCCCACTATTCAGGGAGCGCGGCTAAGAAATACTTGGTATCATTCGATCGGAACAGATTGAATCAAGATCATTTTCTCGTTATGGATTGGTTTCTTCAGAATCAGGTCCCACATTTAACATATCGTGCCTCAAGGAAGGACTCAGCGACAGAGTCGAGAGGGGCCTATCTGTTGCGCTGATTTCTTTGTCCGTTTTTGATGCCGCTTGGTTTCTTTCTTATTGGTTTTGTAACTTACGTTTTCTTGAACAGTTTTGATGGATTTTATTGTCTTCGTTCTTTGGATTTTGCATTTTGTATCAAAACCTTAGAGATCAAAGCAGAAGATATTGATCATCTGTTCGTGCAGGTGATCGTGTAGGCGACACGCAAGCGGAGTCTTAAAGATCTCCCTTTTCTTTCTTCCAATTCACCAACTTGTGAGTGGCTTTACTTCGATTAGTTCTCTTCTTCCAAGTCTTCATTCCTAATAAATTGACTCATTTGTGTACCCCGGTCAACGATACCAAAAGAATAAAATTGAGTCAAGATAAAAGAAGAAGTAGACTTGAAACACTTATAATGCTTGTCACACAAAGTCTCAACGATCATATTGTTGCGTTCTTATCCGCTATACATACAGCTATTTTATGTTTAGTTGTAGTTAGAACTTATTCATCTATAATTGTTCAATGAGTAGTACATAACTTGTGAATTAATCATATCAGCTAGTAAAGTATGACATCGCATTGTGCTAAAGTAGTTATGTTCATGTTGATGCCTTGAAATGCTTCGTACGTTAACTTAGTGTTTACATCGTCAATGGTCATGGATAACTTGTGCACAAGGTATATGGTTCCTGCGAACGGTCGCCCGGGCACCGGGGTCGATTCGTCCCGGGCAGAACAATAGTTAGTCGTGCTAGCAACTTAGCACGGGTGAGGTAGGAGTTTGTAGCGAGGCTCACTACCCGCGCTGCAAGCATCGCCGTCTATCCAGACGATACTCCATGACGGCTAGTCAAGATAGTAATCCTTATGTATATTTAAACTGTGCAGACTAACTATGTCTTCGTGGTAGGGAAGGTCATGGTAAGTTTTGTAGAGGTGGTTTAGACGGTACAAGTAAAGTCAACGAACGGTGGCATATTTTGTTATGTCATTTTCTTCTATCATATATAAAGAATTGAACTAAGGCAAGATAGAAAGATCACATAATAATAATGTTGCATGTTCACATGAATACGATATCGATTTTGGTATGTTGGGTTAGCTCGCCCTCACCGGTACTTTTTGAAGTACTGACCCTCGTTGCAGCAGGTTTCCCGAGCCGAGACGACGTGGCGAGGAGCTGAAGCTTCCTCAAACCTTTCACTGATCTGGCGCATTCATGTTTGTGACTTTTGGAGCTCAAGTACATAATTACAAGGAGCCCGCACATACCTTTTGAAGCTCCTAGGCGATGGTGCTAACTCGTAACCAATGTGGCTTGCTCTTTTGAAATAATAGTAAGGGATGTAATGTATGGATCGGCTATCTCATTTTGCGACCAAGTTGTAAGCCCATTGCGACGTCCTTATTACTTTTGGGTCAAGAGTCTGTAAACAGATATTTATTATCAATAAAGAGAACTTTTCTATACCTTATTGTGTGATATCTTATTTGCGTACTCTGTTGCATGTGTTCTAAAGTGTATCATTATGCCTAGGCCTTGTGCACGCGTGTCTTACACATGCACGGCATCACGTCCGGAGGACGATTATCGATTCAGTGGAAATCGGGGCATGACACCTTCTCCCCTGTCTCTACAAAGTTTTAAACATACCAGAAGAACGATGTTCATACAGAGGAGTCATAAGAATCAAACTAAGAGGTTGTATGGGTACCGCCATCGCATCTAAGGTGGGGCCTGGTTCAGAAACTACCAGCACAAGGTGTCCTACCTTCTCTCTTATGTCCTCCGCAGAAGGACCATATTCTCTTATAGGCCCCACCTAAGGAACCACCTTAACTTGCGTCAGCTTGGAATGACTAGGGTGGTGATCCATAGTCGTCTTTTACTTAGGAGCAGGAGGGCCATCAGAAGGATTCCCCTCCTCATACAGCAAGTTTGAGTCAACGAGCAAAGGCTGAGCCACACTCTTGCCCTCCTTGGGCGTTGTTGACCTTTCAAAGATGGAGTAGCAAAAATGGTACCCGCCAGATAACTCGACCTGGGATCATAATTAGCTGGTGGAGCATTGATTGTGCAGTAAAAACTTCCTACGGCAAACATGATGTTCGATACAACGCAAGCCGCCGGCAACCCAAACTCAACTTGTGTTCCGACGATGGTGTATTAGCTCCACGCACGAGCTCCATCAAGAAGATTATCATAATACCCAAGGGAAGCACTAGGAGTATCCAGTAGGAGTTGGCTATACCTAAATTGATGGACAAACTGACTGAGTAGATAGGGCTCCAAATAAATGTCAGCCCAATTTTGATACACTAAGTGGAAAGGGCGGATAGCAAGGAGCCAGTTGTAAAGTTTCGCCGATAGCAAGTGATTAGCAGTCCCGCTATCTCGATGAATAGCACTCCTTTCTCCCTAAGTGAATTCAGGGATAGTGCTAAAAAATGTCTAACCATTCAGATAAGAAGGCTCAGGAGGCACATCCTCGTACTTTCAATTCATCCCCCGATAACGGCGGATAGCAGCATCACCCTCCAACATTCCTTCCTGGGTGCCCGGGTGCATTTAAGAACGATAGTGCAATAAAAGCCAACCCATCAGGTAGTGATAGGGTAACTCTATCATGTTGAACTCCCATATCCCTTTGTGGTGCTTCACCTTTGAGGCAAAATATCGGAGACCGCGGTGGATGCGGCAGACCATCGCGGGCAATAACATTAGAGGGTAGCCAAAAGCTAGCCGCACAGCAGGGAGAATAAGGTTATGACTAATTCTCTCAATTGAGCATGAACCCCCCGTGAATACGCAGCTGGGTAGCCATATCATCAGGTATCCCGCTAGATATTTGGAGACCATATGTTTCTTAAGCAGCAAAGCCATCAAAGCGCACGTAAGCAGAGGAAAAGCAATATTGAATATCTCTCTCTTCATCTTACATATGATGACAAAGAGTTTGTGAAGGACCGTAGGGCAACTCTAGAGGGGGTGAATAGAGTGCAGCAGAATAATTTACCCAATTAAAAATTAATCAAAGTGAAGGCACCTACCAACTAATAGTGTATATGCAAGACAGTAATGTAAAGCAGTAAGAGTAAGAGAGAGCAAACGCAAACACCGCGATGTATACTGGTTTTTCTCTGAGAGGACTAGTCCAGTCCCGAAAACTCAATCTCGAAATTTTATCCACTATAATCACCAATAGTGAATCACAAGATTTGATCAGAAGGCTTGCCGACTTCTTTACACCATGAATTTGATCCGAAGTCTCGTAACTTCACACACCACGAGTTTTGATCCGAAGTCTCGCAACTTCACACAGAAGAGGGGCTTGATGAACCAAGCTCTTTACAACTCTGAAGACTTCTAGACCGAGACCGCACATGGCACTTAGAAGGCTAAAAGTTGATCTTAGAGATAAAAAAGTTTAGGCACTTAGGGTTTACTCACTATAGGATAGAAAGATTGAGAATGGTTGAGTGAGTAGGAATGTGGAAATCCAATCATATTTGTAGGGTATTGGCAAACAGAATTCAGCCAAAATTCGGATGGAGTTTAATTAAAATTTATATCCGTTGGGCCAAGAAATCATGAGCTAATTAAACTGGTTGATGTCATACCAAAAGGGTAACCAAGTTTGGTTCGAGTTTGGTATGAGTTTGGCCCGAGTTCGATTTCTAAGTATGGTAGACTTTGTTAATAAATGTGGCCTAATTTGGTGGATAGGTTCTTTGGTTTATTTGAGTGGACTAGGTATCTGGGTATAGGTACTTGGATTTGCTAGTGCGAGTCAACTTACATAATTCCTAGACTCAAATATAAGATTATATATAAAAACCAAGAGCACTGATGACGCCAAACTTCTGAAATATCTACTGACTTGAAGACCCTTTTTTTCTTGACGACAGGTGTCCAAAGATAACTAGATCTGGGAATCTGAATACCTTTCAGGGGCTTCACCCCCGAACCCCCAAGAGAGGCGCTGCCCCCTCGACCCTCATTTGTTGACCGGGTAGCGGAACCCCCGAGTGCGAGGCTGCAGATAAGTCGTAGGCGGTTGGACAAAATCTTATGGTATAATATCGTCTTTGGCTCATCGTCATATAGCATATGTCCATTGCAAATCTTGTTTATTACTTTTTGTAAGTACATGTTAGACGAACAAGGAAATATACAGAAATAAAAATTACATATCTGGACAATGCTAAGTTTAAGTAGAAGATACTATAGTGATTGATCGATTACCATAATGTTAAACTTAATCGATTAGCCATATTCAAAAACTCAACATAAATATTGTGCCAACAGTTTGAACGGCTAGAAGCCCTCCCCTTCACCAGTTGGAAATAGAGGTAAGAGGTCGCCCAAACCTGTTCAGTTTCAAATAGCAGTTTGGCGAGCTCGAGGGTAGAAATCTACTTTTTAGCTCATATGTTCTTTCCTTTCTTCTTTGGTAGGCTATCAATTCCAGGAGATGGCCTATAGGGCTGATCGATGAAGGATTTCTCAAAAAGTTAAGGATTAGTAATTATTTTTAGAAATTGAATGGATTCGGTCATATACATACACGAGGAAGGTAATCTCGCCCATGCATGGAGTCAAGAGATTCAGAGCAAAGGGGAAGCTAAGTCCGAGATTGTAGGCCCAATCAAAATCTTTAAGCGACTCGCTCCAGTTGTCTACCAAATCGCATTGCCACCAGCACTGTTAGATGTGGTTGACATCTTCCATGTATCATAGCTTAGGAAGTATGTGCACGACCTGAGTCACGTGATAGATTTTGTACAGCAGGATCTGCAGGCAGACTTGTATATCGAAGAGCCAGTTCAGATCTTGGATCGGAAAGAAAAGTTGCTCCAGAATCATACAGCCTCGCTTGTGCGCACACTCTGACAAAATCAAACGGTCGAGGAGTCGACCTGGGAACTTCAATAAGATATGAAGGAAAGGTTTCCCTTATTATTATTTTTGGAGTATGTTCCATTCCTATTTTCGAGGACAAAACTTTTTCTTAGTTGGTTAAGATGTAGTACCTCGTTCTACCTTTTCGGGGAGCATGACTAAGGAAAACTTCAGTATCGTTTGATCGGGATAATTTGAATCAAGATTATTTTCTCGTTATGGATTGGTTTCTTCGAAATCAAGTCATATATTCAACGGATCGTGTCTCAAGGAATGACTCAGTAACAGAGTCGCGAGGGACCTTTCGGTTGCATTGGTTTTTGTTGCTCGTTTTCGATACCGCTTAGTTGCTTTCGCGTTGGTTTTATGACTTGTATTTTCTTGAACGATTTCGATGGATTTTATTATCTTTGTTATTTGAACTTCACATTCGAATCGAATTCTGGGAGACTGAGACAAGAAGATATTGATCGTCTGTTGATGTGTGCAGGTGATCAAGTAGGCGACGCACGAGCGGAGTCCTGAAGGTCTCCCCATTTCTCTTTCCTGATTCACCAACTTGTAAGTGACCTTACCTTTGATTAGCTGGCCCTTCTTCCAAGTCTTCACTTTTAATAATCTGACTCTTACATTTCGATTAACGATACCATAATAATAATAACTAAGTCAAGATAATAAGTAGGCTTGGAACAATTGATGCATGTCACATAAAATCTATGAAACAATTATCTTATCACATGTACTTGTTAGCTATGAATGTGTTTTTATCATGTTTCAGTTGTAGGTAGAACATATCCATCTATAATTGTGCAACGAGTAGAACACATCTTATAATGCGATCACTTGAGCAGGTAGACTATGCCATCGCACTGTGCTTAGTAGTTATGTTTATTCTAATGTTTGGAAATGCTTCGTATGTGAACTTAGTGTTGAGAAATCATATGGTCATGGACAACTTGTGCATAAGGTTTATGGTTCCTGCGAATGGTCGTTGGGGCACTGGGACTGATTAGTCCCGGGCAGAACAACGGATAGTCGTGCTAGCAATTTAGCACGGATAAGACGGAAGGGCTTCTAGCATTATAGATGCATCTTGCTAGAAATTTAGAACAACAGATGTCTTCTTTGCAGGGAAGAACATGGTAAGTTTTGTACAGGTAGATGCATTGGCCACAAGTAAAAGTCATCATACGGTGACACATTTAATTCAGACATTTATATATATATGTATCATATGCTAGTAACTTGGACTATGACAAAATAAAAAGATCATATAATAATTTGAATGCTTCACATAAATATTGTGTCGATTTGGTGTGTTGGGTTAGCTCGCCCTCACTATTATATTTTAATGTACTGACCTACGTTGTAATAGGTTCTCTGAGCCGAGGTGACACTATGAGAAGATAAAGTTTTTCTCTAACCAGTCCATCAACTTCGACGCGTTAGTGTTTATGTTTTGGAGCGCTCGACCAAGTCTTCCAGAACTCGTGCATATACTTTATGCAGCTCCGTGGTAAGACGATTGCCTCACCCAAAGGTCCTTTTGCCTTTGAATTTTTAGTAAGGGATGTAATATATGGAACGACTATATCATTTTGCGTCCATCTTGTAAGCCTGTGTGGCACCCCTTTACTTTTAAGTCAAGAGTTTGTAACAAAGATGTTCATTACCAATAAAGAGAACTTTTTCTTGTCCAATGCTTGCTATTCAATTTGCGTACTTCGTTGCATGTGTTTCAAAGAATTTCAGTATGCCTAGGCCTTGTGCGAGTGGCCTTACACCCGCACGGCATCACATCCCGGAGGACAATTATTGATTTCGCAGAATCGGAGCATGACAACATGGTTATATACGTACTACTTCAGATCATTATGTATTTGTGAAGTATTTTGCTAAGAATAATTTTATCATATTGTTGCTCTATGTGGATAATATGGTATTGGTGGATCAAAATGCCTCCAAGATAGCGGAGTTGAAACACCAATTGGGTGTTGCCTTCTCTATGAAGGATATAGATGCAACAAAGACTATTCTTCGGATGGAGATCAGCCGAGAGAGAGAGAGAGAGTAAGTGTTTTACTTGTCTGGAAAAATATTCACCTAATGCTTTAGCAGTTTGGGATAGACTAATCGAAGAAAGTGAGAACCCCCTGTAGCTTACTTTAAGTTCACTACAAAGAAATGTCCATCTATCGAGGACGAAAATAAAGATATATAACAGGTTTTGTATGCTTTAGCAATGGGGAGTCTAATGTATGTCATGGTATGTACAAGGCCAAATATTGCTCACGGCATAATTAACATGTATCTCTCTAATTCAGGAAGGGTGTGGTCAAGTGGATTCTACGATACCTTCAGGGCACTGCTAATTAGAAGCTTTTATTTGGTGGTGACGAGCTTAAGCTAGTTGGTTATACTGACGATGATATGGCTGGAGATGTAGACACGAGGAGATCGACTTCAGGCTATGTGATGATGTTTACTGGTGGGGTAGTTTCGTAACAGTCACAATTACAGAAGTATGTTGCCATGTCTACAATAGAGGCATAGTTCATTATGATGACAGAGGCTTGCAAGGAGCTATTGTGGATGAAGAAGCTTTTGTAGAAATTGGGGCTTAAGCAAGAACAATATGTTTTGCTTTGTGATAGCCATAGTATAATCCATCTTTGAAATAACTCGATATTTCATAGTCGGTCCAAGCATATTGTAACTCGGTATCATTGGATTAGATATGTGCTTGAGGTAAAGTATACATCGCTTAAAAATGTTCATATAGAGGATAATGAAGGAGACATGCTCACGAAGGTTCTACCAAGAGCGAAGTTTGAGTACTGCAGGGGATCGTTAGTTTGACGAGCTCATCTACCTAGTTAGGAAGAAAAAGGTTTGTTGGTATTGGAGGGGGGGTTCCAACCTATGTGGAGAATACCCTAGAGTGCGATGAGAACCATCCGTGTATCAAAGAATCTCGAAAAACTGAAGGAGTCAAAGCAGATTCAAAATAGCATTTTGAGAATCTGTCCAGACCAGATTGAGTTCGGTCCGAGTTCAGTTTGTTTCAAACAAAACTATTTGGCATGGGGGTCTCAGAATTTGGTCCAAATTATATTATACTATGACAGAACTCTTCTGCCTATGTCAGACCGAACTCGGCCCAAATTCAGTCTGTCGGACTGAGACAAGTTCTGGGTATTTTATCTACACTGTTGGATCGTGTGGACGATCCAGATATGTTATGAGATTGAGAGGACTATATAGAGGTATTTTACTAACCATAATCCATCATTAAAAGATCATCATGAGAGATTTCTCAAGCTTTACAACTTTTGGAGAGAGAAAGAAGATATTAATGTCTATTTCGAAGAGAGACAATTTCGGGTAATATTTTTCGTCATCTCTTGTTCTTCGGGAGTCTCTAATATATTTTCATCATCCAAGTACTTGTGGTGATCCATTTTGGATCTTTGAAAAGTTTGCAGAGGTTGTAATACTCTAATTCAATAGTAAAGGCTTTTCAGGGTTGGACTCTGATCTTCCCATGGGTTTTTTTTCTTAGGATTTTTGTCACATTCCTTCCCGAATTTCGTATTTCTAAATTTTTTATATTCAATTTTTTCTTCAGAATAGAACATATATTGTGATTTATATTCTTGTGTATTTTTGTTTATCGTATTCATGTCTTTTAGATTCTGTTTGTCCTGTGAGACTATCCTGGACAAGTAGAATATATTTTGGTATTGCCATTTGTCATAGACCCGTGTTAGGACCGGTACGTAGAACAGAGAACCCTGAAATTTTCCAGAAGGGAGAACTTATCCCTTAACCAGATATTCCACGGAATTCTGCCGAAATATCGTCCACCTATGACTCACCCCCAGTGAATAGTATTGATGCATCATTTCGTCTGTTGGTTTCTTGGTTCTGAAGCATCCTATTATCAAGTGGTTTCTTGTTTTCTTTTGAGTAGATGAAATTGATTTGGGAAGTGACGTGAATCGCTGACGTGGCAGATCCAACGGTCACGATTAACCCCCTTCATCTATATAAGCCTCTCTATTTTCTTTCTCCTCTTTCTTTTCTCTCTCTTCTCTCTCTCTCTCTCTCTATTTCTTTATCTCTCTCTCTCTCTTTATTTCTTCTTCTCTCATCCTTTCTCTCCAAAGTTCTTGTTTGGACCTTTAGCTTGGAGATTGGTCTTGAGGCCTAAGAGTGTAATTTTTAAACCCCTCTTGGTGGTGGAGTAGAAATAATAGGCCGAGATCTTGGCCTAGGCAAGTACATCTTGCTCAAAATGATAACCTTATTTTCTTGTATTTTTATTTTCTTTGATATTCATGCTTAAATATAGTCAAAAATGTGTCTTTTTAAATTATTTACAAAATTTGTATATGGCATTTTTGGTTGTTGGTTTTGATTTTTGGTTCCTCAAAACCAACTTTTATAGAATATTTTAAGGAATTTATGTATATATTCTTAGAATTTATGAAATCTACTGCTCCCATGTTGTAGGAAATTTAATTTCATGCAATTTTAACTTTTGAAACGTTGAATTCTGATTTAAAATAATATTTTTATGGCCAAAATAAGTTTTAAGATTTTTTTTTTGGCTATTGTGTGAGTTCGAAATTTTGACGGAATTCTATAGAATATGTAGGACTAGGAATACGTAACATTTCAGCTACGCATTCGACCAGACTCTGGTCCGACTCGAATACGTATAAGCTGTATTATAATGGTCACTATCTAAATAATCAAGTAAATATAAATATCTATGCCTCAATCCACAATGAACAGAATACACAAGAATGAGCTACATGTGCTAAAGTCGGTCGTCCAGTAACACACAAACCTTTTTCTTCCCAACTAGATAGATGAGCTCGTCAAACTAACGATCCCCTGCAGTACTCAAACTTCCCTCTTGGTATAACCTTCGTGAGCATATCTCCTTCATTATCCTCCGTGTGAACATTTTCAAGTGATGTATACTTTACCTCAAGCACATATCGAATCCAATGATACCGAGTTACAATATGCTTGGACCGACTATAAAATATCGAGTTATTTCAAAGATGGATTATACTATGGCTATCACAAAGCAAAACATATTGTTCTTGCTTAAGCCCAAATTTCTACAAAAGCTTCTTCATCCACAATATCTCCTTGCAAGCCTCTCTCATCACAATAAACTCTGACTCTGTCGTAGACAAGGCAACATACTTCTGTAATCACGATTGCCACGAAACTACCCCACCAGTAAACATCATCACATAGCCTGAAGTCGATCTCCTCGTGTCTACATCTCCAGCTATATCATTGTCAGTATAACCAATTAGCTTAAGCTCATCACGACCAAATAAAAGCTTCTAATTAGCAGTGCCCTGAAGGTATCGTAGAATCTACTTGACCGCACCCTTCCTGAATTAGAGAGAGACATTTTTTGGCTACTATGTGATTTCAGAATTTTGACGGAATTCTATGGAATATGTAGGACTAGGAATACGTAACATGCCAGCTACGTATTCGACCAGACTCTGGTCTGACTCGAATACGTATAAGCTGTATTATAATGGTCACTATCTAAATAATCAAGTAAATATAAATATCTATGCCTCAATCCACAATGAACATAATATACAAGAATGAGCTATATATGCTAAATTCGGCCGCCCAGTAACACACAAACTCGAATAGACTCAAAAAAGAAATATGAGTCTATAAAACTAGGCTACATCAGCAGATAAATAAATAATATAAATAAATAACCATAACTCCGGTAGAAATAATATAAGTACCTGGTACCAATGCCTGCAAGACAAGCAACTCCGTCGGCAACTCCAAAGGCTCCATAACCGTTTATGCTGCAAAAACTGGAAGGAGACTAGGTCCTTAGAGGGACATAACAAGGTACAAAAAACAACATGCCAAAAGTATAATAGTATAATGCCACATACTCAAGGGTAAACTATTGTAACCATCTATGTGATATGCAAATGAGAGTATGGTATCGTACCCCGGGCTGGTATTCACGAAAGATCCCAATGGACACTTCCGTATGCTAATAGTACACTCAAGGCTCTGTGTGGGGGAACCAGGAGGAAGATGTATATATATATATATAGGGCTGGTACTCACGAAAGATCCCAATGGACACTTCTGTTTGTTAATAGTACAATCAAGTAGTAATAATAAAATATGCCCAGAGCACGATGAAGACTCTCCCCACCTAATATAACCTCACGTCTTATGTCAACGATGTCTCATGTCCATAACACGCAAGATCATGACCTCTAGCTAGTACAATGAGTCATAATGATATCCATATAATATGCAAGTCTCATGTCACGAATCCTGTAAGCCTATATAGAATCACCATGAATAACTCAAGAAAGATTCTGTCACATGAAATGGTGTCAAGTGTCCTAGAGTATGGCGTACTTGGTAAAGCAATCACATAAAAATAGGATCGTAGAATCAACTCTCTAAGTGACGTTGCACGACTCCGTGTACGGCGTCGACACCCGAATCTTATTCGGACGCTAAGCAATGTCTCACGGTCCTAGGGTAAACACACACATCAATCATATAAAATAACTATAATAACTAAATAATATAATAAAGGCAAGGAATTGTAATACATCCTGGTAAGGTACACTTGCATGGGTTCTGAACTCCGTCAACTACTCCTGCGAAAGTGGAATCTGCACGTACACCTCCGGATGCTGAAACAAACATCACCATTATTCTCAAAATACTAGAAATAGCTAGGATTGACTACTTATAAGTCCAATTTAGACACATGGACAAATTTGACAATTTTGGGTCAAAGTGGGGTCCACATGTGGCCCACTTTGCACCGAAAATATGCCAGAGACAAAGTTCTCCAAATTCGTCAAACTTAGTGTCTAGAAGTCTAGAACGATGATACGAACACAATGGAACGTTCAGAACTGAATTCCGATGAGCCGGTCATAAAATGGCCCGTTATATGGAACCGTAGGGCCCACAAAATGACGTTTCGTCAACGTTCTCAGAATCGAACCAAACTTGGGTCACAGGACCAGCATAACGCTACGAATCCGATGGCACAAGTTTTGTTGCGAAACGACAAGTACACACGAAGTTACAACGAATGTTAGAATAGGCCCGATATGAGACTTTTTGGCGGATACGCGTTGATTCCGGTGTGCACGCACATCCCAATAAAGTTTTGCGAAAGCTCACACGTCCGCGTTGACGATATGCACCTTTCGGTGTAACTCATACACGATGAAATTGTCTTATTTGGCGGGACGCACCACGTATCGCGAGAATTTGGGTATTTTAAAAACAAGTTTTTGGTCGTTTTGGAACAAGAATAATTTAACCATTAAAGCAAACTAATAAAAACTAAAAGAACAGTAAAATTCTTGGTTATATTGTGAAGAAGTCTCTTCAATTATATTTTGAAAATAATTAACGAGTTTGTGTCAAATTGGACATAAACAGGGGTACTTGGACTGAAATGCTGAACTGTTTTCGGACAGTTTTTCGGCCAACTTCCGGTCAATTTTTCGATCAAACCGGGGTGACTAAATTCGTTCCACTTAAAGAAAATCCTAGAGTGTTAGGTTGTGAACATACCAGCGAAGATGGAACGCAATTTGGACGAGCAGGGAGGGCGGTGGCTGTGCGCGAAGGTAGGGCCGAAGTTGTTGTTGTTACTGCTGCCTCCGGCTGCCGCTGCTGCTGCCGGCCGC
Source organism: Iris macrosiphon (assembly GCA_036927795.1). Lineage (NCBI taxonomy): Eukaryota > Viridiplantae > Streptophyta > Magnoliopsida > Asparagales > Iridaceae > Iris > Iris macrosiphon. Next base: position 100,692,591 of record JAYESA010000019.1, read on the forward strand.
GCTCCGGCACTGCGGCGCTGGGGGGGTCGGCGGCGGGCGACGGTGGTCAGGGTGGCGTGGGATTTAGGGTTAGGGTTAGGGTTTGGTTTGTTATATATATATATATATATATATATATATATATATATATATATATATATATATATATGAGAGAAGAGGGGGGTTGTGCTGTGTACGCAGGGGGGAAGTTTGTTAGTTTAGGTTTTGATTTAGTTAATGGGTTATTGGGTTTGGGTAGGGTTTAGGGTTTTAATTCTTTTCCTTTTGTTTTGTTATATATATATATATATATATATATATATATATATATATATATATATATATATATATATATAAAAGTATATGGATATTTAAAAATAGTTTTGAACCTCAATAAATTTTAGAAAAATTATACAATACTCTAATAATAGTTTTACACTCAAAAATATATATTTTCTGTATAATATTACTAATTAAATAAATATACATAATTAAAAATTCAATTATATTATATATTATAACTAGCTAAAAATAAAATGAAAAAAATTTTAAATCACAAAAATTTCAGAATACAAAAATATTATATTCTAAAAATCAGGGTTCTTACAATCCGGTCCTTATTTGGTTTACGAGTTGTGGTCTGGTTCCAAAGTAGTTCCTAAGCTCTTTCTCTCGTCACTCGTCGTTCCATTATGTTCTTTAGCTTGTTCTTGTTCAGTATTTATTTGTAGTCTTCTTTATTTTTGAAATGAGTGCATTGGTGCACGAGTCTCGATCCTCATCTATTTATTGTCGTTGTTGTTTTGTTGTGGGTTTTGTTGTTCATCTAGGACTTCCATGTGGTACTTGCTATTTGGGGTTTCTATCCCACTGATTTTATTTGACAAGATTTACCTATGGAGCCAAAGGATCTTCCTTACCTTCCATTGGATGGCCCGTACTTGTAGATCTGTTATCACGACACGCGAGTGAGTTTTCTTTCCTTACCACTCGTTGTTTATTTCATTTTAGTGGTGTTTAGTTAGGGCCAGAATTAGCCTTTTATTTTTTAGACTGCTCTCTTTGACTTCGGTCAGCATGATGTATATATTAGACAGTGACCGATATAAAGATCATGTATTTTGTACTTGCTAGTGCATCATTTTGTATTCACTAGCTTCATGATCATATATAATATGTATTCTGGGATGCCTCTTTACTTTCATGTATGACATACTCTTGTTACTTATTATTGTTGGATTGAGATACTGGGATTTGTCAGCCTTAAGACTGACGTCATAGCATGTTAGAGTCCTCCCACTTGTCTTTTAGACAATCATGATCGTATCTCGGGGTACTTATGTACTCAGATATACGTAGTTGGCTTTATCCTCCCCTCCTCTGCTCTCCAGTATTCTAGTTCTGGGACGTGACCATTTTCTACTTTAGTTGGTTTGGGGGAACAACACATTTCGTTTTCAATAATGACAAGCGTACTTAGGCGCCAAGGTCATTCGGAGCCTAAATGCAAAGCGCAAAAGCGAGACAGACGTCTAAAGAAAGCATAACATATATATAATTAGAAGAAAAATAGCGGTTCTCGATCTCAAAATGTTGCGTGCTGCAATGTTCTTGGTAAAAAAATTCCTTGAGAAATAAAGAAGTTTGACCATAATTAAACTGTAGATGGAGAGGGTCGATGATGTTATTCGGTACTCTTATAAGTTCATACATGTTAATAACAAAAACAAGACACATACCTAACTAAAGCGAGACACCACCTCTTGAAACATCGAGCTTTTCCTCTAGCTGTGCACTTTTAATAATTATAATTTTATACAAGTAAGATGGACATCATTTTATTATTTAATAAACTGGAGTATAAACCCTTTCGCAAGTAGGAGCCTAGCGCTTCACAGGTGAAGGTACATGATGCATTTCTTTCCTTTATAGAGACTTATGTCATTTTTATATAAATGCTCTAAAAATTTCTCTCCTATCTTTACTTCTTTTACTAACGAACAATAGAATTGGGATATCAAAAAAAGTTATAGACCTTATAAGGAAGCTTAAACACAAAATAAGATCAAGACAATATCTATTTTTATTGCCAACTATGTTCGAGAGCTAAGACAATCAGGATAAAGTAGGACAAAAAAAATTTCAGAGCTAAGACAATCACGATAAAGCAGGACAAACAAATTTCAAGATGGAATAATAATTAAATATTCAACACTATTGAGAATATGATTAGGGGGTTTATATAAAAAAGACTAAATTATAACTTGATACCCTCAACTATTCAAATTGTTCAACTTGATACCCTCAACTTTCATAGGTATCAACTTGATATCCTAAAAAATAAAGACGAAATTACTCTTGTCTCTCTCACCGCCCCCGTCGCCCCCAGCTGCACACCCCCCGCCCCCTATCTCTTTGCGCGCTAGTGCTGCCGCCCCCGCCACTAGATTAGTTTTGAACTATCAATCATGGATTCCTGGGAAAATCAAAAGCCTTCCATGTAATTTGTAATGATTGTTTAGCTGATAATTTCAGTTTGTTTTAATGTTGGAGCTCTATAACATATTTTAATAGGGTTGTAGTTGAAAATTGTTATAAGCATCACATTGACATCTTTGCTTCTTTTGTTAGTTTTGCAAGAATATTGTTCTAGCAGGAATTGGTAGTTTGACCTTGATGGATGATCATAAGGTTACGGAAGATGCTATTCAAGCAAACTTTTTGATCCCACCCTATGAGGCTAAGGACAACAGGAGTTCCCTTGCTGAACTTTGCTGTGATTCATTGACAGAATTCAATCCAATGGTACATGTTTCAGTAGAAAAGGGTATGTGAAGTTCTCAGGCCTCCAGGGAGAATTTAATTATATAACTTTTATAAATGCCTTTTAATTATCAGCTGACCACGAGAATCCTTTTACATTTGTCACTTATAAATGGCTTTCTTTTATATTCTGCTGTAGATGTAGTAGTCTGTATGCATGAAGGTTAGCAAATTGTTTCATAGTTCTTTTAGGCAGTATTAGAAGTTATAGAAATAAATATGATATGTAAGTTTCGTGTTTCTTTGAGTTTAAACTATGAACATTTGCTGACATAAAATTTTTGGTTATGTGCCTTCATATCCGCCTCCGACTCGGAGGAGAAATATTGGCTCTATCTCCGTTGGAGGTCCACATGCCCGCCTCAGCCTCCACTTCCGCATTCACCTCCTTCTTCACCTCGGCCTCGGTCTCCACATAAACACGTGAATGGTGAAGTGTTAAGAAATATTTACTTTAATTAATAGAAAAAGTCAAAGGACTCATGCATGGAGTTGGAGGAGGTGGGGTTGGGTACATCCTTGGAGCTTACCTTGATATATGTCTTCTCCTCCACCCAGTGTAGTCAAAGGCGCGCCTTGCTCCTAGGCGCAGGGACAACGCCTCATTGTAGTCAAGACGAGACGCGTTTCGTATGGCGCACCTAAGGCGTGCCTTTTCCTCAAGCGCGGGATAGTTAAAGGCGCGTCTGGAAAATATTTATGGAAAAAAAGCTTATTTACTCTTTTTTTTACTATTTCTTTAATACTTTTTTTTGTTACTTTTTTTTTTCTATTTTCTTATACTGTTTTGTATAATGTTATTTTTATACTTTCTTTTTTCTTTTTTCTTATAATGTTATTTTTATACTATTTTTCTTTCTGTTATTTTTATATTTTTTTCTTTCTGTTTTCTTATACTGTTTTTTATTTACTTTTTTATTGTTTTGTATAATGTTTATTTTTTATACTATTTTTTAATATAATTTCCATCTTTTGATGAAATGAAAGTCCTATTAATTTGAATTAGGGCTATTTGATATTACTCCTCTCTTAGATTAGGTATATTGATATTACCTCATGTTAGATTAAAAGTTGAGAATACCTCCCTGAAAGTGTCGTTAAAAACTCTTTAATGACACTTTCAAAACTCATTAACGACACTTTCAGGTTTTTAACGACACTTTCAGAGGGGTATTCTCAACTTTTAATCTAACAGGAAGGTAATATCAATATACCTAATCTAAGAGGAGGGTAATATCAAATAGCCCTTTGAATTATCCTTACAAAGCACTTGAAGAATATCTTAAAACTTCAATTCAAAGGGTACTCATATATATATATATATATATATATATATATATATATATATATATATATATGCGCCTCGCATCACTCTCGGATGCGCGCCTTAAGTGGGCCTTGCACCTCGGGCGATATGGACACTTTGCACCTCGAGTGCGCCTTGCGCCTTTGATTACCTTGCCTCCACCTCCACTTAGCTACCTCCAAATCTGCCTCCCCAAGTAGGGTCTAGCGACTCGTCAGACCCTACTCCATTTGCATCCCTAGTACTTTTTGACAAAATGCTCATTCTATCTTGTCTATATGAAGCTAATGATGTGCTCTTTAATATTCTTTAATGTCTCTATAGTTACTATGATGTCCTTATAGCATTAGAAATGCCTTAATCTGTTGAAACTTGAAACTTTAAGTTTGCAGCGCGAATGTCTTAATCTGTTGAAAGTTTGCAATTAACTTAAAGTTCAAGCGCTGCTTCTAATATCATCCATCTGATAGTGCTACTCCAGTATTTCCATACAAAACCTTGTATGAAGTTCAAAGACAGAAATTGCTCAAGTGTTGAGTTAAATCCTAGTAAAATAGCTCGATGAACTAATATGTTCAAACTTGACCTTTACCTTGCAATTGTTGGGAAGAAAGTTCTGTTCAGTTTATCTTATATGTAATATTTTTCTCATTTTCTTGAACATGTGAGACCATTTGGAAATCTAGTACTTTGCAAGTTTTAAGTATCATCCGAAACGATTAGTTTTGGTTGTTTCAGATTGGTATTAGAGGGTCCGAAACCACTCAACCAAGCAATTCAAAACCACTGAAACTGAGGAAACCAATATTCATAGAAAGTGTCCGAAACCAGTACTGAAACTGAGTTTTTGAACCTTGCATGGTACTCTTGTGTTTCTTCAGTGGTGAAGCCATTGGAACATTGACAAATTTATGTCTAGTGACGGGTAATCCCTTTTTCTTGCAGGTGATTTGGCACAATGCAATGGGGAATTCTTTGACAAGTTTGATGCTGTAGTTGTTAGCTCTTGCTCGCTTGAAAACAAAGTACCACATTCTCTTTTCTATAAATATGAGCATATTGTAACTGTGTTTTCATTATATTCTTGAACTAATCTCAATCATTTCTATGTACTCATTTTATAAGAAAATATAATTAAGTTCACTTCCTCTAATGCCATGTTGTAGTTATGATCTTTTATAATTTTGTACATGACTTTTCACAGAAAGCAATTGATGAGAAATGTCGTAGAAGACCAAAGCGCATTGCATTTTATTCCATTGGTTGTAGAGACTCGTGTGGTGAAATTTTTGTTGATCTACAAGACTATACATATAAAAAGGTGCTCTTAAAGTTCTTCATTTTTATTCATTGTTCAGTATTAACCTTTTTGTCATGATTTAACTACAACATATTGCTCTATTTATTTGAAGTCTTGACAACAACATCCTGTGCATCTTTTTTCTCAAGTGCTCTTGGGGAAACCTACTAATGTAGCTAGAATGACCTGATTATTAGGATTATCATAGTATCAATTTGAATCAGAAGCTTGTTCTCCACTATTTAATTTTCTGTACGTTCATATATATCTTTGGAGATAATTGTAGTCATATTTTACAATATACATGTGAAAAAACTAAACTGTATGGAAACATGAATGAATTATTCTATGAAATGCGTACGCTTGGTTGTTTGTACTTTCTTTTATTTATGTCAAGAAGCTAATTTCCGATACCAAGTTAATAAGCTATGGTTTCATGAGTAATAAAAAGAGAAAGAAGAGAACAAAAAACAATAAGTGCTTCAATAATTTTCTTTTTCACTGCTTAAAAAAATCAGTAATCGTACCTTCATATTCATAATAAACTGAAACGGTCAAACCATCACCGCCAGTTGCTATCCTTCCCGAGTGCAGCATATAACTATACACCGAGAACTAGGATATTTCTGTTTACATGTTGATTCACTGTTCATGTAACTAATGATCGAAGCCTTAAACATATATGTTACCATAGTGGCATATCTTCATATTAGTAAAATATTGCCAGTCACTAGTTTTGTGATTTCATTTGCTTTCATGCCTGATATCGTAATGTCTCCATTTTCTGTTTTGTGTAAACTATTTTCTTGGACAAAAAAGACCAGATACAAGCACATACACACATACTATGACACATGGGAGAACATGGATACGTGACACATGTCATGCAGTTAGTCCATCTCGTTGGGCACTTGCCCTCTTTCTGATTCAATCTAACTATGCTGGATTAAGTGCGAAAGAGGCACCATGTTACCATCACGCGCCCGCATGCATGTTGCATTTTAGCTAGGAAATGTCACTCACGAGAGCATCTCCTAAAAGGTTTAGGAAACAAGATAAACGGATGATTAACCGCGGATAAGAGAGATGATAAGAGTATTAGGAGGAACTGTGGGGAAAGATAGGAGAGGAGATAAGACATAAGAGGATAAAGTTCACTTGCTGCTGCTGTATGGTCATTGATTTGGTCAATTTTTCTTCAGCAATTCATGATGCCCTTTATTGTTTTTGCCAAAACTTGATATGCTTGTAAATCTACATGTATTGAAGTGTAAGCAAATCTGCTACATTTGATAATTAAGTGTAGTAGGGTATATATTTATCGAAGTGCTGGTAGATTCTCATGGGTAGGTCTAGGTCGTTGTAATTTTACATTTTACGATGATATAACTATATTTCTTATTGATCTAAATGCTGAGTTGGAACTAAGTGGAAATGTAATGGTGGACAAGTCCAATGATTATTGTAGATTGAAGAATACATTAAGCACTGCATGGCAATTGTGAATATAGGTTAGTATATACAAGATCGCATATAGAAGTTCATCTGTGTATAAAAGAATTATTTTGAACATATTGAACTTTTGAGTAAGTGCCTAGGTAACAAACTGCATAAATATATATATAATTAAAATACCAGGGAAATTACTAATTTTTTGATGTAAAACTTTCTTGGCTAAACATGTCAATATTTATAGATAAAAAGGTCATTTACCTCACTAACTAAAACTTTCATACTAATCTCGACAGTCACTCCAACTGATCAGAGAGATAAGTTGGGGGCAGAGGCAGGAGAGCCGGTTGATCGAGAGAGATATCAGAGACTTGTAGGCAGATTGATTTATCTAGGTCACACTCGTCCTGATATCTCATTTGCTGTGAGTGTTGAGTCTCTACATGCATGATCCAAGGAAGGGTCACATGGACGCAGTTTTCCATATCTTGAGATATCTGAAGGGGACTCCTGGAAGAGAACTATGGTTTAAGAAAAATGGACACCTGGGTGTTGAGGGGTACTGCGATGCTGATTGGGCAAGCTGCATGGACGACAGAAGGTCTACCTCATGGTACTGTGTCTTTGTGGGAGGTAACATAGTCTCATGAAGAAGCAAGAAACAGTCGATAGTAGCACGGTCAACTGCTGAAGCAAAATATAGAGCTATGGCTCTGGGAGTGTCAAAGTTGTTGTGGGTAAAAGCACTGTTGACAGAGTTGAAACTGGACCAGGGAACACCGTTGCATCTTCTGAATGATAGTCGAAATCGATCGGTTCTTCATTAAAGATAAGCTAGAAAAAGGAATATTAAAGTTCGATCATGTTCGCTCAGAAGAACAAGTTGCAGATTGTCTGACTAAGGGTCTTAATTCATCGAGTCTTTCTAAACTATGTAACATGATAGGGATGATTGATATCTATCGTCCATCTTGACGGAGAGTGTTGAGAGTATGAAAGGGACTTTAGTCCCACATCGAATATAATTGAAGAGAGAGGGGTTGGCTCCTCCTATAAATATGTAGCTCCTCACATCAATAAAGCCAAGCAAAATATTCTACCACAAAATATATATATATATATATATATATATATATATATATATATATATATATATGGTTTTGTCAAAGGCAACTAGTTCAAGTCGCAAGAAGGTGAAGACATAAACATTCTGGCTGGATGGGTTCAATCCTACATGGAAGCACATGAATGATTACGGGGAGGAGCCCCTCTGGAGAGACAACCCAAAAGGAGTCTGCTACTGCGAAATGACCCTGAAAACCACTCTAATGATAGTAGAGATGCACAAGGACGGAATACCTCAATCTTCAATGATCCGATGTAGAGGCGGGAGGGATATCCAGGGTCAAAATTCTCGAAATTAATGCCTATTCTGACACGGAACACGCGAGATGCGAACTTGTTGGGCCGATGACGTGAGATACGTAAAGTTGCGAAGAAGGAGCAAAGCACAATTACAGCGTTGCTGGAGACAATAAAGTCGGAGAGGAAGATGACTAGAAGAACCCCAAACTTCTGGTGCTAGACGCACAACCTCAACCTCTGTGATATTGCGCGAACATGGATCCTTTGGGATAGTCATACCTGGTCAGGTAATATAATTCATAAATCTGACCAACTAATAGTGGAAGAATTTACTAATAAAAGAGGCTTCAAATTCCTATTTGGAACGGTGTACAGACACAATGATAGAAAAAAACGTGAGAAACTGTGGCAGGAGATCATTCATATCAGTGTTCTCGTAGATATACAACTACAACTTCTGCTACATCTGGTAGGGGATTTCAACGCGTTGCTTTTCAGTCATTGGAAAGTTGGTGGCCGCCGGGTTCCACACGCTACACTGGAGGACTTCCAATACTGTCTAGTGCAATCCAACCTGCAAGTTCTAGAAAGGGCATGACACATCTGGACTTGGAAAAATAGAGCTATTAATAAGCGTATTGCATGCTAATTGGATCGGGCATTGGGGAACAACCACTGGTTTAGCCAGCTCCTGCCGGCAGTTGCGGATGGATTGCCCCCCTCCACCAGTGATCACTCCCCATACTTGTGCGTTTGACAGTCAAAACATGCATGTGGGGAAGGCCATTCCGATATAATAATGCATGGCCGACCATGTGTGGCTATAAGGAAGTGGTGGCAGCAAGATTATGCTCCCAATTTAGCGAAAATTTACAATACAAGATTGTGAACCAACTGAAGGCGGTCAAGAAGCATTTTAAGACATGGGTTAGCGGTCAGCCTAAGTCGGACATTAGGCAGCAGGAATCAGACCTGCTTGACATCCAAATTCGTCTTCAAGTTAATATCCATGACTTCGAACTTGCTTGCCGTGAGAAACAACTACTGGAAGAGGTACGTATTCTATCTTTACAGGAGGAGATTCAGTTAGCACAAAGGGCCAAATGCAACTAGCTCAAGGACGGAGATAGATGCACAACATTCGTACTCGCCAGCACAGGAATAGTTTTAGCAAATTGTTAGATGTTGATGGAAGAGAGATCTCCATGACAAATGACATCTAGTCCGAAGCCGTTAATTTTTACACTCAAACTTTTCAACCAATAGGACTATTGTACGGAGTTTCCATAGCTGATTTGCAAACGGCTAGTTTCGGAACAAGGTAATCAATTATGACTTCCTTCAGTTTTGATTGCAGATGTGGAAGAGTTCGTGAAGTCGGTGGATCCAAACAAGGCCCCGGGCCCATGATGATTTCAACGACAAATTCTATAAAGTTTATTGGGAAGAGCTCAAGCAACCGATACAAGCAATTGTCCAAGATTTTTTCTCCAATAGGCGACTTCTACGGGAGGTGAATCATACAATCCTCACTCTCATTCTGAAGAAGGAATGTGCTACGCCTCTGGCTGATTTTCGACCTATCTCGTGCTACAATTTTCTATATAAAATTATTACACATTATTTGTCGCCGCATGAAGAGGATTATGCAAGACGTAATTTTCTCCAACCAAGCTACATTTGTTAAAGGGAGAGCGGTCGCGGAAAACAACTTACTGGCACATGAAATGATCCGAGACTTCAATAAGGTAGGTGGGAATAAAGCTAGTATGAAACTGGATCTTCGGAAAACATATGACACGGTGAACTGAGAATTCGTGTGTCATATCATGCTGGCATTGGGCTTATGCTTCATGGGTGGCGATGATTCGCGAGTGCATTTCCACTCCCACTTTCTCGGTGCTTATTAAGGGTCAACATATGGTTTCTTCTCCAGCAACATCATGGGGACCCTTTATCTCTGTACTTGTTTACTTTGGTGATAGAATATTTCATGTGCCTGATGGATATTGCTATATTCAAGAAGCAGATAACTCCGTTGTACAAAAAGATCTCTCCAGTGATTTCACATCTTATTTATGTCGATGATTTATTAGTATTTCTGGTCCCGTCCATTAAGGAATTAACTGCTATGAATCAAATAATGGAAGTGGTTGAAACCCTTTGGGACTGCAACTCAATCGGGATAAAAGCAAAGTATATTTTAATTTCCTATGTCCGAACTAGGAAAAGTTGAAATAAATTCTTCAAATTGAAAAAGGTAGTCTACCGGTGAAATACCCGGAGAACTATGCACGTGCTCATGATTGCCATAGTATGGTAGAGTATTTCAGAGACGTATTGAAGGTTGGCGAGCACAAACTCATCTTTTGGAGGACGGATACAGTTGGTCCATTCGGTAATTCCAACCATTACATTATTCTGGCTTCAAGCTGATTATGCTCCCGACAACGACGATTCAAAAAGTAAAAAAAATTGTGTACAAATTTTGTTTGGAGAGGAGGAATCCATGCTATCGTGTGGGCTGAATTGTCGCCCTAAAGAAAAAGGGGGGGTGAGATTGCGTTCCATTTCGATTCTATGCAACGCAGCGGGATTAAAACTGGCATGGAGAGGGGAGATCGATATGGGTGGACGTGTAGCAGATATCTAAAGAAAGAATTTTTGGGTTCAACAACCCAACAACAACTACTCTGTGATCTATAAGACTATTCTTTAATATAGATCGAAACTGAGAACAGTTCTCAATCGTGTTATTAGCAGCGTGTTTTTAGCAGCGGTTTGCAAACCAACTTGTGGTTTGACCCCTGGCTAAGCCATGAGTCTAGTTCACAAGTTGGGGTGGCAAATTTATGCTGTTATGGGTCGGTATGAGCTAGTGAGTTGCCTAATTGACAACGGCAGATGGAACTTGTCGAACCATCCGGTCGGCAGGCTGCTGGCGGAAGAAATCCGCAGGTTTGGCATTGATCGCTCGAGGGAGGAAGACACCTGGATATAGGAGGGAACCGCATCGGAAAAGTTCGAGTTTCATGTGGCATATGATCAATTTGGATGAAGGGTGTTGCCTCCAAAATTGAATATCACATGTACAAAGCAATAAAAGGTAGACTATTAACCTTGGATAGATTAACCAGGTTTGGTGTTCATATACAAGGGTAATGTTGTATGCTCTGTCACCAGGAGGGAGAATCATTTCATTATTTATATTTTACATGTCCCTTTCCATAGGATATTCGGTCAGCGCAAAATCAAATATTGAATATACAAGCAACAGGTGCAAAGCAGCTCAGCACCCAGTTGGAGTACATCTCTAATCATCGTGGTCGGGGAGCAGAATGGTATCGAGAAGCACGTATGAGGTTGACGGCGGTTGTTTGGCATATTTGGAGAGAAAGAAACCGACGTATATTTGAAGGATTGTGCACGTCGCAAGTGGGCATCCTGCATAACATTGATTATGATGTATTTAGTATGAAATAATCATATGGAGGTGTTATTAGTATAGACAGTAGTAAAGTAAAGGAGAGGTAATTGGTTAACGATATCAATAAAATTATCTTTTCCAATATATATATATATATATATATATATATATATATATATATATATATATATATATATATATATATATATATATATATATATATATATATATATATATATATATATATGAAATTCTAGGATGAAGGTTGCATTTATTTTTTAGAAAATTTGCTCCAACCAAAATATTTTTAATAAAATTAGGCAAAACGAAAGAAGAGCTATCAAGAAAGCTTCATATGTGAATATATATAACCTACATAAAAGTGTGCTAATCCAACCAATCTTGCTTGTACAATGGAAAGAGCCACCGGCTTATCTCTCCATCGAATCAAATTTGCCAAATGTATCGAAAAATAGTGGGAGAGTTCCACCAACTGTTGGCGGAAAATTGAAACGTTCAATAGAGACGGCGAAATTTTTTTTCCTAAATTTCCGCCAATAGAGACGGCAGAATTTCAACAATTTTATTATTTTATTTTATTTTATTTTATTTTTTTCACGGCGGTAGAGCTCAGTGTTAAAAGGGGTGGAGATAGAGCTTCAGTGCTAAAAGGGGTGGAGATAATAGGTTTCAATGAAAGCGACAAAAAAAAAAAAACAATCACAACAAATTTCCAAAACCCTCCTACCCCTCCGCACCATGGAAACCAAATTTTCACCATCTCTGTTGGCGGAAATTGGACGTGTCAATTTTCGCCAACAAAGATGAGAGAACGTCTCTTCCACTAATTTTTTCTAACTTCTTTCGTTTCACTTAATTTTGTTATAAATATTTTCGTTGAAACAAATTTTCTGATTATTTTTCATAATTAAGTAACTCCTTATGGGCTAAGGAATATAAACCCTTTGGGCCTTTATAAGTTTAAAACCATATAACATTTGATTTTCAATTTTTAAAAAAATGTTATTACTGAGTGTCGGCCCATCCCAATGTAATTTCTAAATCTGCCTTTAGGCAAATGTCTGCCAGAAAGATTATTTTGCATAACCAATATATCCTGATAAAGTTTCGAGTCCTAGATTAACCATATTCTGACTGAACAGTTTACAGTCTTGAAAACTATCTTTCTATGATCTTTAATCCTTTCCTCTTTTTCAGTCAATTGGTGTTGCTTGTTACAAAATTTCTCTCAACAAATAAGAATTGATATGAAATCTCCTTAAGTAGTATGTAGGAGAATGATTGATTCAGTGGGAATGATCCACTGTGGCTTATGAAATTATGTAGACGGAAATTTTAGTCTGAGCCCAAGGAGATGATGTGGATTTGTGCTGGAGATTGAGGAACAAAGTTGGAGGTTCAAGTTTAACACGAAGGATCAAGAAATCTGTCAGCTGGGTTTGGCATGGTTGGTCAGAGACTCAGAGAAGAGAGATTGGAGGATCTTTAACTGGGAGGAACAACCTAAAGTTAGGGTATTTCAAGGGGGTTTATGAGGATGTCATAATTCTCAGGACAACCAACTTAACAATTCGGAGAACACTTTGGATAACATGGTGGGCATTAGGTAAATGGATATTGCTCCAGTTGGGAGAGTGATCACTTCAAATTTATGTTTTCTTCTATTTCCTATTGCAATTTTACTTCTAGCCTACAGTGTCCACCTATTATTAATACTTGTTTTTTGTATTAACCTACCAGGAGAACAATCCTACGGTATCTAAAAAAAGGGTGATGCGTTTCTGTAACAATTATCATAGGAGTAACTTGTTTTAAGAGTAACTTGTCAATGAAATAAAATGTTACCAAACTTTTCCTTATACCCAATTGTGCTTATCCTCAAATAATACCAATATCCCTAATGTGGTGAAGGAATTTAAATTCTAGTCCAAACTTCATGCTGATAATAATTGGATAAGGTTGTACCGTATAAAAGAAGAAACTATTTGCCATTTGTGTTTGGACCTTGTAAAGGTGTAGTTGTATGCTATACCTATACTACCAAGCCAGAAACCATGTCTCCTCTAGTGTCATTAAGTGAGCACTTCTGGTTCAAGTGAAATCCCTAGCAGTGAGCTGAACAATCAGGGTGCAAGTTTATAGTTTAAACTTGAAATTATGTAGAGAGTATAAGAGTACATGAATCATAATGATATTTTGCTTTAACACCCTATCCAACATATCTTTTAACAATCCAAGCCATTTCTATTGGATACTACTGTGGCTTCTCGATTAGGCTATCCGACTATTGTAATTTCTTACCTTTGGATCATGATACATTCCACCTATCTCGCCACTACACACACGTGAACAATTGGATTTTCTCATGAATATTTGATGGACCTCTCTTTGGAAAATAGGATAGTTTTCCCTGGGTTTATGGTCAATCCAGAAGATATGGGTAATTTTATCTTTTAGGATTCCAAGTCTATAAGGATTTTGTCTGTCTATTATTAGGATTGAATTTTCTTTGTGCTTATGATTTATTCTAAATAAGGAAGACCCTTGAATAATACTCTCCATTAAATTAGGACACTAGCCACCATCTATTTTCTTCTCCGCCTACAACGCCTACTATAAAATATAAAAAACAAACATGGTATCAGAGCTTGCTATCATAGAACCATCTTAAACTCTAATACCATGTTGTTTTGTATGATGGGAACGATGATTAGCACAGAACCGATGACTTTTCCAGGTTTACAATCTTGAGGTGTTTGTCATGGGTGTTTACCTCCAATGTATAGACACAAGGTGGAGGAAGAAGAAAAATGAAAACTATAGTTTTTTCATATTTTACAAGTTGAGTAGATTATCCAAAAGATAGGCTGATCTTGGATAAATGGGAAAAAGTGAAACAATAGTAAAAAAAAAAATGAAATGAGAAAAACTGAAAAAAAAAGAGGAAAAAACAGTAAACTGTCTCCTTTATCGATGCTATGATCCGGTAGATAGGAAGATGAGAAATCTTGCTATCCACCATGTGATTTCGGTAGGAGTGGAGAGGCAAAACCAATAAAAGATTTTTGTGGGTTGAACTACTGATTCGTATAGTGTTTTAGCAAATTGAGGAGTTGGGACTTTGTTGTGTGCTGGTGGTACAAAGAACACAAACAAAACTTACGGGAAGTATCCTATCCAATCATGAGCTATGTAAATAGCCTACAAGAGCCGATATATGAGCTACGAGCTACGTTTCGATGCAAATGTCCCACTCCACATTTTCCAGGCAAGTCACAGATTAAATGTAGCTGACAATATTCAAACCCTCGACCACCCAGAGGAGGGCTAAGACTTGCCAACTGCACCAACCTATAGGGGTATATAAGCTCGGGTTCATTAATCTGCCCGTACTCAGTTTGGGTCTAGTTTTTTGTACGTTGATCCTCTAGTTTTGCATCAGATGCATTCCATCTCAATCCACCTTTGAGAGCATGCATACTTCACTCGTGCTGATACTTCACTCGTGCTGATATTCAATATCATAATCCTCCACTCAAATAAACCTTTCCTCCAGGTCCAACAATCAATTACTACCAGAATATCAGCTCTTTTCAATATTTAATCACATGTCACACCTAGGGCTGACTTGGTGTCCCGGATCTTATGTCTTCTAGTACTGATTACTGGGGCAGTGCTTATTGACAAAGCTTTAAAATCAATCCATAATATATTGGATCATTCTAGTTTAATTATCTGTTAGGATTTTAAGTCTAAGGATTTGGTGTATCTTTTTATCAAGTCTATTGAGATTACTCTTATCTTTCTACTTCGGATGTATTATAAATAAGAGGCACTCTCTAGCGATGATGTGTGTTTTTTTTCCTTTTCTTTTCCAAATGGTATATTAGGCTATGTTGTGGCAAAATGATGCCCATATCTGTATCGTGCATGTACCCATGTCCGTGTCAATAATCGATATTCGTGCAACATAACTACTTTCTTGACCTATTTCAAAATGTTTGCATCCCTTATCCTTAATTGTGTCCGTATTTGTGCAATATAGGTATTAGGACTAGCACAATCTTTTCGTCTCCATTACAGCACCTACCACAATAATATTAAAAGCAACTCTCCTAATTTGAAAATATGTTGTCAGTACTGATCTCCCAAGAACTGGAAAATGCCAATGAAGGCTAATGTGGTTTTCTTCTTTTCTTTGGGAACTTAATGATGATGAATCTGGAATTTGCAAAATTATTAGTAATCTTCATGAAGATTCACTTGTAGACATCCATTTATCATGCTTTCATATAACGGTTTACTGATTAATATAACAATCTATCTAGTTACGCCCTTAATGGTGATATTATGTTTTCCTTTCAATACATGATGGCGGCTATTGAGAACAAGGACCTTTGTTCTTTTAGAATTTTCATTGCTGTTTTTGCTTGTATCCTATCCTAACTGAGTCCACGTAGATTAAGATGGCACTTATTTCTTATGTTTATTTAAGCTTGATCCAGTATACACAGCTGTATTCAACAGGAAGTTATAAAGGTAATTTCTCGGAAGGGGGATCCACTGAAGAATTTCTTTTACTTTGACGTTGCTGATGGTAAAGGTATGATAGAGGACATATCTCCCCCTTGCCGCGATACCAATAGTACCAATGGCCAGAACCGGATCAACGTTGAATCTTCTTTGAGCTTGTATGTGGTCCCACGAGCTGATACTAATTCACAATGAAGGAGCTTTGCTTTGTTTGTACATTTGCAGGAGGATTTGTTTCTGATACTTTTTGCCATAACGTTGGTGTGATGAGTTTTTTTTTAAAAGAAGGGCCTCAACTAGGGAAGCTACATCTCCCGCCACTTGACTAAAACATCTCTCACAATATATTAATGGTCAATTGGTTCTAGGCTTTAAAGTCCACTCGGGATCTCTCTGTTATTTTTGCCAAAAACATGAAAGGAATGAAGACCCACTCATTTCAAGTACTTGGAACATGAGCGGAACGATTCAACTTGTTTATTTGCAGAAGATGATGATTCCTGATTGACGGATTAGTCACAAATTTATCGGTATTATTTGTATTTCATCCAAGAATAACTCTTTATTAGTTTAAAGTGATAACCATTTATTGAATCCAGAAATTACTCGAATATCTTTTTCTGATACACTATGTTAGGAAGACTTGATGCCTTTATATAGGTTAGGTGATAGATTTCCCAACATGATTAAGATGCCATATAAATTCTAAAATTATCTTCTTTCACCACAAGTATACGAATTATCTTCTTTCCCTATTTGTATTGGATTACAAATTTTTTTTTTCAACATTCTTGATACAAATTCCTCCACTGAACACATTTGGAATATTTATGGAGCTTTACAAACACATTTTTTCAGTTAGGCTTCAATGATACTTGCTTCATGAATATATTTATTTACATCAATGGCTTTAACTCCACAATAATTTCTTGTTTCCAAAATTTAGCCGCATTACCACATAATTAAGTTAATCAGCTTCAATACCAGATAAAGCCAAAATAACAATGAAATCAAGTTTAGTTTCTGTTTGCACTCTTGATGGCCGAGGGAATATTTGGGCCTAGGAGAAACTAAAACTCCATTGAGCAATTTGCTAATTGGTTCTCAAAATACAGATATTTGGCTAGCAAGTAGTGGGAATGGTTGTATTTAATCTCAAATTATCCGCGGATGAGCAGTTGTTTTGCGGGGTTAGTGTTCTTCGGTTTTAACAGCCATAACTGAACCGATAATCGATTATTTGTTCTGTTAAGACTATTCTTATTGTTTGATTGACCTGACCCCAAAATTAGAACTGTTGTTAAATTATATAATTTTTATACATACATTTGTTATATTTTAAAAATAATTTAATCACAATTCCAACTTTGGTTTGGAATTTAACGACTAAAAAAATTGTCTTAACCACTAAAAAAATTGCCTAAAAATTTGACATAATTGTGGGATAAGTAATTGTTACTGTAGAGAACATCAAACTAGATGAATATATTTTCAATGGTACATCGAATCCCCCCCTCTCGGACTAAATTCAATGAACAAAATACATCAGTTTTAATCCCATTCCTCCAAAAAAAGGAGGAGGAAAACTAGTTTTCATCTCACATATCATACTCGGAATGAAGGCAAAGAAACATTGTAATCCATGATTTGGTACAGCACTCCGAATATGGCGGCAAGGAGAGGAGAGAAAAAAAATAACAAACAAATAATTGAGTTATTCAGACAAGAAAGAAAGAAAAACTGAGAGAGATGCCTAAAGGTAAGGGGTGGGTTTCAGCCTGCAAAGAGTAGAAATGATGAACATCCTTATCCTCATCCCCACCTCACAACTGCTGAACCCCAAGTGAGTCCTGCTCCGAAACCTGAAGCAGCAATCGTATCACCAGCTTTCACCCTACCACTGCGGACAGCTTCATCCAATGCCAGAGGAATGGATGCAGCACTTGTGTTCCCATAGTTAGCCAGGTTTGATATCACTTTCTCCGATGGGATCTGCAACCGAGTCGCAACAGCATCCAAAATCCGCTTGTTGGCCTGCAGCAGGGCAAGAAATTAAACACTTTGCTTAGACTGGGAACAATTTTGAACGAAACAAATCTAGCAAATACAAACGGAAGTAGGCAATTGTGAAATTTATGAAGGTCAATGACGAGAGAAGTTTTCCTCTCTAAATTCATTTTTTTTGAGTGGCCATAATGTGTGCAAGAACATGTTAATTTTGCAAAAAGAGGGAGTAGAAATTTTTATCATATCAAACAAGGTCAATGACGAGAGAAGTTTTCCTCTCTAAATTCATTTTTATCATAATGGTTCCTAATTGTCTTCAAGGGAAACCATACTACAATGCTATTTGTACCTGGTGAAGCAAGAGCCAGTCTATACTGGAACAAGTGAGGCCAGCCTCTTCAAGTGCAGCCTCAATGGACTGAGGCACGCACCGGCAAGCAAAGCGGAACACCTCCTTGCCGTTCATTTGTATGCAGGAAAAGTTAGACTTCTTGGGGGGGAATAAAGGTGCACCATTGGTAACTGAAGGGATCTCAGATTCCGCAATCTTAGCTGCTGCACTCAAGTGTCTGCATGGAAGTGAAAATTGATTGGTCAATGAAAATAATAGAAACGTCGTTTTATCTGATAGGTGAAGAGATGTGGATCGTGTACTTATAGCCAAAACCATCACTGTGCAAGTCAAAGCCAAGCAAGCCATCCTCATCACCATCACAAGCCTGAAAAGAAGATAAAGTAACAGAAATCAACATCTGCTTACAGATTTGATGAACAAAAGAGGTAACACACACACACACACACACAAACAAACGAGTGTGCAGAAGAAGAAACACGTACAGAGAAAAATATATATATAGAAGACAACATAAGATGACGGGGATACCTGTATAACCAGCCGGTCCATAGTTATGAACGGTGTATATAGTGAAAAATCAAGGTAACCAACCGGTTGGTTGGGTAGAGTTGAGTTTGACCTCATGATGAAGATTTTAACAGCTTTAATAGCCAACATTGTGATGTATGGTTATACCACTTTATAAATGAAATGCTCTCTCCTTGGATCATCATCAAAGTGTCCTCAGTGTCCGAGTGGTCCAAAATGTTAAATAAAGACTGCGATACTTCTGGGAGTTCCCTTTCCATAGTAAGAACATAAATGACACTTTCTGGTTTGGTGTAGTGTAGAAATGACCTTACAATCTGATGATTGAGTTGATCCCATGATTATAAAATTCAGAATCAAAGCCCAAAAGGAATGCAACAATCTATTAGAATTTCTCATCTGTCTCGTCTCCTGGCACATTGGTAGGGTTGTAAGTAACAGTGCAAACTTTGGTCCAGTTAAATGAGTTCAAGCTAACTCGGAGTCGTTCTAAACCATTTCACACTAACCTAAAAATATAGTATTTAGTCTCATGCTACTTAGCGACTTAGGTGGTTTGGACATTTGTAACACATAGAATAGATGCTCCCGTAACGATAATATAGTACTTAAATGGAGTCGCTAGGACTAGAGGTAGGCCAAGACGAACATGATTTGAAGTGTTAAATAAGAATATGAATTTTGCTAGCGTTAGAGAGCGCATGACCCTTAACAGAGCTGAATTTGAGAAGAGGATTCAAACAGCCGATCCCAAAAAATTGGGATACAGGCTTTGTCGTCGTCGTTGTAATCTAATGCTACCTAGAACAAGATCTCGTGAATGAAAACTTGAACATGGAATGCCACTTGGTATGGAACACTGAATGTGGTAATAGATGGGTCTAGGCTTCTTGTGAACACTTCCACAAAATGAATGATATGCTTCAGCAACATGGTACGATGATTACGATCATAGATTTCTAATCATAAGTGCTTATATATAAAAATACTAAATTTTGAGAATTGCAATTTCACATTTCGCATGTAGGTAAGAACCATTAAATATTAGGTTACAACTGGAAGCCTTTACTACTAGGACTAACAATTTCTCTCCTCTTTCAGACGTTTGGATAATTGATTTATCGTACCGCAAATTAACAGTTCCACATATACATACCAGAATAAAAATTCCAGAAAGGGCAATGCTCAGTAGCATTTATTGGTAACTAGCTTTAATGTTGGCACCTACCTTACAATATCACGTAAAACATGAGCTGATAGCAAACAGGTCCATTTGTTAAGTGTCGGATACTTAGGAGAAAAAACAGAAGATTAGTTCCTGAACTCTAGAGATTTGTTTCAGATTTGTTTTCTGTTTTTTTGGGTTACTTTTCTGTTTTTCTCTGTAATTTTGTATTTTCTATTACTAGAATCAAGGTTATTTTTATGTTACTAGAATCAAGGGACTCAATAACACATGTATTATCATGTCTTCCTACATATTCTAGTTTTTTTCCTTTGTTATCAATAAGATAGAAAACACTGAATTACTTGATCCAGTTTTCCAAATAATTAAAATGGTGATGATCGTAGCTAGACGAACAACCGACACTTCCGAAGAGACCACCAAAAGGTCCATATTGACGTATGGGGACCTTTTAGGATTTCAATAAGTTCGAAAAAAAATGTTTGTAACTTTCATTGGTGATCACACGAGAAAGTTGGGTATATTTGCTAAGGACAAGTTTGACGTCAAAAAGTTTTCAACGATTTTACAAAATGGTGGAAACACAGTTTCAAGAAAAGATAAAAGATTTTTATGAGTGATAATGACAGAATATTTTAACAAGTTCTTGGACGAATTTTTCTTAGAAAAGGATATAGTACATCAAAGTTCTTACAATGATACACCCAACAAAATGGAGTAGTTGAGCGGTGAAACAAACATCTTTTAGAAGTTGCTAGGGCTCTGATGTTTATCAATAAAGATCATAACTATCTATAGGGTGAAGCAATTCTAACGGATACATACCTTATAAATCGAATGCTTACAAAGATCTTTATAACTTCAAGTACCATTAAATACCCCTCAATAAAGCTTTTCACTATCAAAATTGTCCCATAACCTGTCTTAAAAATTGTCTGGTTGCACTGTTTTTGTACACATACATGATCAAAATAGGCCAAGTTAGATCATATAGCAAGAAAATATGTTTTTATTGGATATGCCCCAACTCAAAAAGATACAAATATTATGATCTTATTTCCAAAAAAATGTTGCTATGGATGCCACATGCTTCGAGTCTCAACTTCAAGGTTGTGAAAAGCGCTAGGCACTAGTCGGGCGGGTACTCGCCGCTTAGCGCCTAGCCCGCCTACGCGGCCGCCTAGATGTAGTCGGTTCAAAAATATTAATTTTTTTTCAAAAAACATAATAAAAGTTGTATAAAAAGACTATAAAACCCCATAACATGCATAGTCGGGTGTCAGAGGACTAGATCGGGCAGGCACCGGCCGCCTATCGCCGCCTAGACAACCGTCTTTTAGAACAGTGGTCTCAACCATTTTTTGAAAACCATTCATGGGACGACACAAAGGGCAAGTCCAACGAGAGAATGTCAATGTCAAAACCTTGAATAGACCATTTTTTTCATAAATACGGACCCTAGTATTTTAACTAAAGGAAATTAATCCAAATTCTATGGAGCCATCTCACTTATTAGCTCAGATAATGGGACAAAAAAGGTTATCCAAAAACTCCTTGTCTACTCACGGAGAAAACAAATTCGAGATAATTAGACCCAGACTCCTCAACATTGTCAAGAATCTTAACCAAAGGTTGGTCATAACTCTAGTGAATCTTCGGATAACTTTCAAAAAGACAAAATTCAAGATGGTCATTCTATTTACGAGTCAAATCAACCTAAGTTTAGTTTTTCCGACCTTAATGTTCTCATTGCTAATCAAAAGGATGTCATATCATGTACCAAACATTCCATGTGAAGCTTTTTCTCTTACAAAAATTATTCTTCTATTTTTATTTTTATTTTGCCTTTACTTCACAGTTGTCATGTGTGAAAATTCCAAAAAAAACAAGTTCATGAGTGAAAGGAGGCTATTCTTGAGGAGATAAGGGCTCATGAAAAAAAATAAAACATGGAAAGTAGTGAATCTACTAAAGGAGAAGAAGACATATGCAAATGAGTATTCTTGTCAATTGCAGCCAATCTTCAGTTAGATAGGTCTCCGGAAAGATACAAGCTCGCTTTGTTGCTAAATGTTTCACTCAAACATACGGTATTGATTACCATGAAATATTTGCACATGTAGTAAAGCTTAACACACTTGAGGTCAGTCAAAGTACTCTTGTCAACTGCAGCTAATCTTGAGTGACCTCTACAACATTTGGATATGAATAATGCATTTCTTAATAGGCTTAGAGGAAGAAGTTTACATGGATCCACCACCACGCTTTGATAAAAGGTCCGGGTCGAAGGTTTGTAGACTGAAGAAGTCCCAATATGGATTAAAACAAACACCAAGGGCCTTGTTCAGAAAGTTCACACATTCAGTGAAGAGTCGTACTATGTACGGGGCAGACCGATCACACTATGTTCACAAAAACTTCATCCAATGGAAAGATAGTTGTTCTTATAGTTTATGTAGACGACATTATTCCGACGAAAGAAAATGTGGCTGAGATAGAACGGCTGAAAATATGTTTTGCATCAGAGTTTAAAATAAAAAAAACTTGGGTTCACTAAGGTCCTTTCTTGGAATAGAAGTAGCTTGATCAAAGAAAGGAATATAAATGTCAAAAATGAAGTATGTTATTCATCTTCTAAAAAAACTAGTGCATGTCGTCCTGCAAATACTCCAATTGATCCAAATCAAAAACTTGAAAATTCCAAAGGTAATCCAGTAGACACATTACGGTACCAAAAGCTCCTTGAAAAACTGATCTACTTGTCACACATGCGACTTAATTTACAATAAGTCTTGTAAGCTAGTTAATGCATTCTTTGTTAGTCCAATGGTTAAGTTAGGTTTTTGAATTTGGCTAATCGATAATGTTTAAGATTATGATACTCACTAAAAATTTTGCGATCTCTATAATATTGATACTTAAACTTAGTATTGTACAAATATGTATTAACGTTATCATATTTGCTATTGTATATTTTTTTTTATCTAACATGTATTTGCAGGAAAGCAATAAGCAAGATTAGATATGGACATATGTAGTGAAAAAAATATGTTGTGCCAAATACGACGTTATACCAGAAGATTTCTTTGAACTGCCTATGACATCTCCAGAACCTCGCACTTGGAGGTTCTGCTGGGGGTTCGAGGACGATGCCCTCGAAAGATATACAGATTTCCAGATCTGTTTATCTTTGAAAAACTGTCATCAAGGAAAAATGTGTCTTCAATCTGCTGTCAGAAGATTGGCATCATCAAAGTGCTCTTGATTTTATATCTTATTTTGTATTTTATATTTTTGTTTATAGGACAAATGTATATTGGGTTCGCAATTGGCACTAAAGAGCTTAAACCCAATCTTATCTATCACATATAAACCAATCCACAAATACAGACATGATCCAAAATCCAAATTGAAAACCAATCCACAAATACAGACATGATCCAAAATCCAAATTGACCAAAACAAGTTTTGGTCCTATATAGACCTAGGACCGAACTCGGTCCTTGACCGAACTCGGGCTAAACTCGGTCCCCTTAAGACTCAGTTTTGGCTGACTTGTTCATCCCAGAGATCAAAGCTCCAACGTTCGAATTTATGAACGTTGGGGGATCGAACTCTGCCCGAACTCGGTCCCCCTATAACCCTATAGTGAAGTTTGGATATGGAGATGAGAGAGAAGAGAGAGAGAGAAAAGTAAGAGAAGAGAGAATATGGGAAAGAAGATTGCAAGGACATAAAATCCTAGGTTGTATCTCTCTATTTATATTTATATGCAATACATCCACAATTACTATTATATCCTTATAAGATAAATAACAAACTAAAATAACTCTTAACACATTCCCTCAAGTTGGAGCATATAGATCAGACATGTCCAGCTTGCTACATAAAAAAAAAATGGACTACGAGCAAGTGGTTTGGTGAGGATATCACCCAATTGATCCTTCGACCAAACATAAGGAGTGACAATCTGTTTCTTCATCAACAAATCACGAATAAAATAACAATCCACCTCGATATGCTTAATGCACTTATGAAACACTGGGTTACTTGCGACATTACCGACTGATTGTCGCAATACATCTCCATCGGAATAGGAATCATAATCTCCATTTCATGAAAAAGAGCACCAACATCATCTCAGAAGCTGTATGAGCCATCGCACGATACTCGGCCTATGTAGTAGAACGAGCCATAATATTCTGCTTCTTACTACGTCACGTGACAATATTGTCACCCGCAGACATACAATAGTCAGAAGTAGACCTCCTATCAACTACGATTGCCTACCCAATCAACATCACTGAACCCCGTCACCGTAAGCAACTGAGAAGGTTTGTACAACAAATCCTTTCTAGGTGCACCCTTCAAGTATCGAAAATATGCGAGAGACAGTCTCCCAATATGGTTGCAGAGGGACATATAAACTGACTAACTACTCCAACTACATAGGTGATGTCTGGTCTTGTACCAGTAAGATATATAAGTTTGCCTACCAAACGTCTATAATATCCAACATCCTCAAATAACTCTCCCATGTCAGCATCAAGCTTGTCATAATAATTCATAGGAGTCTCAACAGGCCGACACTCCAACATCCTAGTCTCGGAGAGCACGTCTAGAATATATTTGCGCTGTGACAGATACACACCCTCCGAGCAACCTCGATTCCAAGAAAATATCGAAGAAGAATCAAATCTTTAGTATGAAACTGACAACTAAGGTAGGCCTTCAAGTACACAATTCCAGCATGATCACTCTCAGATATAATGATATCATCAACATAAACAATCAATACGATAATACCTGTTGAGAAAAAATGGCAAAATACTGAATAATCTGATGTGGTGCACAGAAATCCATACTGAATGAGAACTGAACTGAACTGAACTTGTCAAACCAAGCTCGAGGTGACTGTTTCAGTCAATATAATGCTTTCTTCAATCAAAATACGAGTTTTCCATTTTCTGCCAAAATATATTCCGGTGGTTGATCTATATAAACCTCCTTCTGTAAGTTACCAAACAAGAAAATATTCTTTATGTCCAGCTGATATATAGACCATTGACGATTAACTGCTACAGAAATAAGAATCCAAACGAAATTCAGCCGAACCATTGGAGAGAAAGTTTCTATATAATCCACACCATATGTCTGAGTATATCCTTTTTACAACTAACCGTGCCTTGAGGCGCTCAACTGAACCATTGAGATGATATTAACAGTGTACACCCATCTACAATCTACTATCTGCTTCCCAACAGGCAGCGATATAAGTTCCAAAGTCTGATTTTGATGTAAAGCATACATCTCATTCATTGTACTTTTTCAATCAGAAGATGACATAGCCTGCTTGTAAGTTTTGAGAATAGAAATAGAAGACAATGAAACAGTAAATGCATGAAAAGATGAAGAAGTACGGTGTAATAAAACATAATTAGAAATATGATGCTTATTTTTTGTGGTACAAAGACGTTTTCTTTTTCTGAGAGCAATGAGAATATCTGGATCTGTGGTAATGTGAGTAGAAACCTCAGGCACGAAAGCTGATTGGTTGAGGGCTGAATTCTGCAAAACCACTTGCCTGTCCTTGGATCTCTAATAAACCTGTAAAGAAAAAATGGAGACAAACTGATTCAGGAATGACCGAAAGTGGTATGGAAGATATCAAAACTGCTATAAAAGAAATACAACGGTCTCCTGAAGGAAAGAATGGTAGACTCAAAGAAGGTAACATCTGCACTGACATAATACTTGCATGACTGTGGACTTTAACAACGATAACATTTTTTAGTACGAGGATAACCAAGAACGACACACTTCAGAGATCTAGGAGCCAACTTGTCTCAATTAGGTTCCAAGTTATAAACAAAAGCAACACACCCAAATACTCGAGACGGTAAGGAAAAAAGGAGTGGCATCTCTATGTAACATGAAAAATAAAACTTTGTTATTTAATACAGATGATGAAATACGATTAATTAGATAACATGTAGTAAGAACGACATCTGCCCAATACTGTTTAGGGACATGCATATTGAATATGAGAGTTCGAGCCACATCTAAAATGTGTCGATATTTGCGTTCGGCTATACCATTTTGTTGAGAGGTGTGGACACAACTGGTTTGATGAATCTTACCACGATCAATACAGAAACTGTTCACAGAAGATTAAGTATACTCCGAAGCATTATCAGAATGCAGAATTTTTATGCGTTTATCCTACTGAACATAGACTTCATTATAAAAGACAAATAACACATTTGAAAACTAAGATATTTCTTTCATTAAATAACACCAAGTCATTCTGGAATAATCATCAATAAAAATGATAAATTACTGAAATCCTTTCGAAATTTTGACTCTAGACGGACCCCAAATATCAGAATAAAAAAGATCAAAAGAGTGTAACTGACGACTCTCAATACGACGAGAAAAGGAACTACGGTGATACTTCCTTAATTGATAAGCCTCACATTCAAGAATAGAAATATGACTCAAACTAAGAACAACTTGACGCAACTTAGCCAAAGACGGATGTTCCAAAAAATAATGTCACTGCAATGGAGAAGTAGAAACAGAAGTGAAAGTCTTTCCAGATAGATCCAAGTAATACAATCCATCTTTTGTATGTCCCGAATCAATTATTTTCTTCGTCTTGAGGTCGTGAAAAATACAAGAATTGAAAAATAATGTCACAGAACATTGAATAGATAATAGATTTGGTTAATTGGCTCACAGATAGCAAATTAAATAAAAAATTAGGCACATATAATGAATCAAATAATGACTGTGATTGAGTATGGTGAATAACACATTTTCCAAACACAGGGACGAGTAGACCCATCAACCAGGATAATATTATGTTTCATGGGACTACGATTATGAAAAAAAGGTTATACCAGACATGAGAACTTGCTCCTGAGTCGATGATCCAAGAAGTGAATGATGACTGGGTTGCCACAAAAGCAGGATTACCTATATGTGTCATAGTTGCAGTAGGTTTTGAGGTTTCTGGAGGATCTGTTCAAATGGAGATGAGGTATCAGACGTTGAAATCTAATTAAAACCGGAAGTATCATCTCTAGAAGCATAAGTCGTGATCTGGGACTGCATATTTTTATCATGCACTTGATGTGCATATTCTAGTTTGTCCCACTTGTCCCAACAGTAGTTTTCGATATGATCGAGCATTCCACAATAGTTACACTTCCATGGTTGACCACAACCACAACCACCACCACGACCATTGTCTCTATCACGGCCTCCTTCTCGACCAAAACTACGACCACCATCTCTACCGACAAGTTTACCACCACGTCTACCACCACGACCAGCAATACTAGTAACTAGGACAGATGAGTCAGTACTCGGCACCACAGAACTCTGTCCTAAAAAGGAACGATTAAGACACAAGAAAGTATCTACCACTGAAGGTAACTGCTCTCCAGCAAGGATCTGAGCTTTATAAGGTTCGAGCGCATAATCCAAGCCGGCTAGGATAAATGAAACATAAACTCTTCCTTTTGTCGCTGAGCTTCCTTCAAATTAGTAGTAACATGATGATATTGTAGCAGTTCCTCCCACAAAGCCTTCTTTGAAGCCAAATATTCATTCACAGGCCTCCCATTTTGCTTTGTATTAAACAATAACTCGTACAACTCATAAATAAGGACAACGTTTCGCTTTTGCGAATATGATTCTTCCCGAGATATCCAAATCTGTTTGGTGGATTCACATCACTGAACATTAGCAGCGATGTGCGTCTCCATACTATGCCACAACCACGACATAACGTATGCATCTGCACTCATCCAATCTTCATACTCAGCGAACGTTTCAGGCGGGGGTTCTTCCGTCAAAAACTTTAACTTCTTCTTCGCCCTCAACACCATTTTGATAGACATGGACCAAGCAAGGTAGTTCGCATCATTGAGTTTCACCGCAGTAATCGATTTTTCCAATTCATCATTATGAATAACGGTAAAAGGAGAACAACCTCTGCTACTACCACTACTAGCATTATTAACCTCGCCAGAAGATTCGGTCCCCACCATATTTGCATATGCAACAGAAAGACGAGATCTCTAAAACCCTATATCTCACAACGAACTGTAGAAATCCTAGATCTCATAAATGAACCATGAACGACCACGAACAACGAACGACGAATCATTAAAAGTAGATAAAAAATAGCCAAAAAAAATTGTCATTGACAAATCAAGAGTTCGATCACCCTGTTGTGGATGGGATTTACAGTACCTTCAAAAGATACTCTAATACCAAGTGAAGTTTGAAGATTGGAGATGGAGAGGAGAGAAGGAGAAAAGTAGGAGAAGAGAGAAAATGAGAAAGGAGATTGCAAAGGCATAAACCCTAGGTTTCATTTCATGTCTATTTGATATGCAATACACCCACAATTACTATTATATCCTCATAAGATAAATAACAAAATAAAATAACTCTAACACCTATAAATATAGCTTGAATTTCATTCATTTCAATAATCTCTTACTTTTAAACCTATTATATTCTGAGCTTCAAATCTTCCTATTTCCAAGATCAACTCCCAGCCTTCTAGTGTCAAGTGCGATATCGGTTAGAAGTCTGTTCGAATTGTAAAACTTGATTTCCATTTTGTTTGAAGTCGACAAGCTCTTCGGATCAAAGCTTGTGGTTGTAAGAAGTCGGCGAGCACTTCGGATCAAAGCTCATGGTTGTAAGTGATCGACGTACCTTCGGATCAAAGCACGTGTGCACGCTATTTACACAATAGTAGATTAACACCGAGCAAGAGTTCTCGAGACTGAATTAGTCCTCCACAAGGAAAACCAGTATACATCGCGGTATTGGCGTTTGTGATTTCTGAACTCTCTTTACTTTCCATATACTTCCTATGTATATTGCTTGGTAAAGTTTTAGTTGGTAACTAGCCTTAATTTTATTGGATAATTTGTGATACTCTATTCACCCCCCTCTAGAGTTGCCTTCATTCTCCTCATGAAAAACACCTTGTACTTGTATACTGAATTTGATATATTTGAAAAGCACACTAGAAAAGGGTCTATTCTTCAAAAAGAATGAACAACGAAGTATTGAAGGATATACAGATGTAGACTGCACAGGCTCAGTTACATATAGGAAATCAATATCAGGATATTGTGCTTTTGTGTAGAAAAACTTAGTGACCTAAAGAGGCAAGAAACAAAATACAGTTGTTCGAAATAGTGCAAAGCATAATACAGAATGCTGGCTCATGGAGTGTGAATTACTGAAAAGTGATGTGACCATGTCTAATGAAGTTATGCTATGAGAGCAAGACAATGATTAGAATTGTACATAATCCAGTCCAACAAGATGAAACAATGCATGTTGAAGTTGACAGAACCTTTATAAAGGAGAAGCTTGAAGCATGAGCTATTTGTATGCCATTCGTACCAATAGCGCAACAGTTAGCTGATATTCTCATAAAGGAATTGTTAAATGTAACTATGAGTTTCTCGTCAGTAAGTGGGACATGATAGATATTTACGCACCAACTTGAGAAGGAGTGTCGGATAGTTAGGAGAAAACATAGGAAACTAGTTTATGATATCTAGGGATTAGTTTCAGTTATTTTTTATGTGTTTCTGTTACTTTTTGTTTCTGTTACTTTTCCGTTTTTTTCTGTTAAATAGAATCATGATTGTTTTTCTATTACTAGAATCGAGAGATTTAATGACAGATGTATTGTTATGTCTCCTTATATATTCTAGTTTTTTCCTTTGTTATCAATAAGACAAAAAAAACTGAATTACTTCTTCTAAACTTCCATTAAGTTTGATCTCGTCTACTTAATCTTCAATCTATTAGTGCACACAATCAACTAATGCCTCATTGTGCTAAGCATGATAAATATGGAATTTATTAAACTTCAACCTCAACCTCAAAGGTTAGTGGCTTTCAGTTGACACCATACTGTCAAAAAGGGCGGAGCCAAAATTTTATTCTAGTGGGGGCAAAAAAAAATGCTTAGAGAATTATTTGGTTCGGGACAGCTACAGAAAGCTATGAATAGATTAAGTATAACACGTTTTTTTTTCCCTTAAATTGTCTTTGATGTTTATTATGCTCTTTAAAAAAAAAATAGAAACGAAGTATTACACAGAATCAATACATTACAAGGTTACAGAAATAAAATATTAAAACTTTAATTATATGAAGAGCTAACTATAATGATCTTTTGGTTACTACTAGTATGTATATTTTCATGAGTATATTATGTAATATCTCATAAGTAGTTAGATGGTTAAATAGATTAAAAAGGATAATAATATATGATATATAGCAAAATTTGGGTGGAAGAACAAGATCGTGGAGCAATTTAAATAGATACTCCTACATATAAGGAATAATTCCAAATTTAAGGGTGGGCAATTGTCCAGCCTTGCATATTCCTAGCTCCACCTACAGACAAACTAATGTATAAATCAAGGTTCCAAATATCGGTATCGGAATCGGTTTTGGACCCTTCCTATGAGTGTATGTATCGGCAATATCAACACTTTCGACTATTTGGGACCGGAGTATCAGATGCTTCGTTCGGAAACCCAAATATAATAAAAAAAAGGTTATTTACACTAACTACTTCTATGTTTTATGTTTATTACACTATATACCCCTACTTTAAACTAATTACACTGACCACCCCTATTTTTTTGCTTTATTACACGGAGTACCCCTCAAGATAAAAATAAAAAGTTATAACACTAACTACCCCTATTTTTAATTTTTTTTTCTAAATGGAGGGATGGTCAGTGTAATTAGTTTAAAAACAGGGGTATCCCATGTAATAAATAAAAAACTTAGGGGTAGTTAGTGTAAATAACCCTTAAAAAAGGTATTTTAAAAATCTGAAAAAATATTTCATACATTTAGACATAGTTTAATGTATTGTATATTGTATCTTGAAAGTTTTAAATAGTGTTCTAATATTTGCTATGCGGATTCGGTGCGGAGGAAGATCGCCTAGCGCCTAGGCTCCAATTTTTTTTTTTTTTTGAAACCCATAATACAAATTTGAAGTTTGAAATTCAAAATTTGAAATCCAAACATAATCTAAATCCATACTAAAATTCATATTTTTTTGGAAATTTGAAATTTGAAATAAAAATAAAATTTTGAAATTCATATTACAAATTTGAAATTTCAATGTTCTAAATCCAAATACAATCTTAAAATCCAAACAACATATCCACAATACAACTAAGCATATAAAAAAAAATAAACTGAACCGAACAGGATCGCCTAGGCGCCGAACATGCGCACAAATCCTCCAAACATGAGATTTTCGGTTGGGCCTAGGGCAGTCTAGCGCCTATGCAGCCTGCCTATGCCGATTTTTAGAACACTGATTTTAAATGGAATAATACTTCACTTGCAATAAATACTATTGTTTATTTACTTGCCTTTAGACATGGTGCAACCATAATAAATAGTTTAGAATAAAATAATACTACTATGGATGAATGTTGTGAATTTATAGATATACAACTTCGACAAAAGATAATGGTTATAATTTATCGATAAGGAATCTAATCGACATGCTCTATCATTGACAATGTTCGATACAATTTAATCATCATTTTGACAATATTTTTTTCTTTCATTCTTGTATCTTTTTTATTAATTTTTCTTGTAGAATTGAACGGGAAAGAGATCCCAAAAATCGGTATCGGTCAATATCGTAGTGGTCGGTATCGGATTGGGACATGCCAAAACCAAAACGTATAGGTCGTATCGTATCAGAATCGGCGATACCGCGTACTATGGTATAAACAATATATCAATCTTGTTGAAGAATAATCGCAAAGAAGAGGGCTCTGTGAACGGAGTTCATTTACTCTATGCGTAAAATTAGGAATTCAAGCCCGTCTAATAATTAATCAAGCATACCAAACCAAATGCAAACATACTCAAACATCTTCACTTGATACCTCTATACTTTTGCTAGAAACAGATTGACAATCCATACCAAGCGGATTGGCATGAAAATACATCAAAGACGTCTAAGCAAACACACCTCACAAATTCCCTATGCAGGTCCTAGCAATAATTATACTCGAGTCACCTTCACTAATAACCTGATAACCGAGTCATCAATTATAGCCTAAATATCAATAAGAATTCAATACCATTGCAGTTTTCACAGCAAAAGGCCGAAAAGAGCACATGATTGTCCTACAGTAAATATGCTTGACTCACCCTCTCCAATAGTCTGAAAATGCATTTATATCCAAAATATTCAATGAGAAATGAAACCCACTATTGCAGCTTATGTTTTGACACCAGTAGGCCCAAAGGGCAAGTTTGGTTCCCATTTGAAAGGGAAATGCTCCATTTCAAACACCAACACTAACTAATTCCACTCAGAGTGTTTGGGCATTTGCCATTTTCTTTGTTCTGTAAGGAGGCAAAGGCTGGGAACCAAACTAGGTTCTGTTTGTCATTTTGGCCAAATACTTGCAGAAACTGCAAACCGTCATCTCTGTTTAAAGTCTACGGGAACTAAGAGGTTGCTCATTGGTTGCATTAGCTTAAACAACATAGCGAAAAGGCATGTCTACCTGCTCACTATCGAGCCGTCTAGGTATTATAGCATGGCCCTCATGCTCGTAGCTACATTGTTAGGGATCCACCAACATAAGGGATTAACATCCGAACCCATTCTTATGGGAGAAGGCTTGGAGGGAAACGTTCCACCATAAGTATTCTCCAGATATCCATTTTCAACAAGATCTTATCCATTGAATGGCAAGATGCTTAATATCAAAGTTTAATTATTCAAATCCCAAAACCAATGATTTTATTATGGGTGGAAAGATTACATCCCATTATATTAATATAATGGCAACACAGTATCACAATAAATTATCAAATGAGAGTGAACAAGTTTTCAGCACACTAGAGCTACAAAAGCAAAATACCTGCACTAGTACAGCACCCGCACCATCACCAAATAGAATGCATGAGCCTCTATCCGTCCAATCCACATAGCGTGAAAGAGCATCTGCTCCAATTACTAGAATGTTCTGGTAGCCACCACCTGTACTTGAACCACAATAGTTATTTTACAAACTATGCAAGCATACCAAAGCCCATCTTCGGGAAAATAAATGATTAACTTACCCTTAATAAAGCGAGTGGCTGTTATTAAGCCCACAATAAACCCACTACATGCAGCTGTGACGTCGAAGGCCCAAGCATTTTTGCACCCAAGATCTTTCTGAACCTGAATAGTAAGGAGATAAGAAGAAAGTTTGTAAAAACTAAAACATATTTCAAGCCATAAAGAAGGTTCAATAAAGTGATTAATACACCAAGCTTAATAGTTGGGATATGCATTAAAGTTTAACTCTAGGGCAGTAAAAGGACCGATAGTTTATTCATAATAGTCACGCCAGGTACCGAAGTCTGGTAACTTGTAGTACTGCAATGGTAATGAAAACACGTGCATCCAGCCAACCTACTATATCTTTCTGAAACTGCACAAGAGAGTATCCTATTAAGGTATTTAAAACTTGTTCTAGAAAAGTCATTTCACAAAATCCATGTTCCTTGTCTGCTTGATATTTGATAAGCATGACAGTCCCTCAAGATTAGGTTGCAAAAGTTCATGAAGACGATATAATATTTTTTTGCATAATTTATGAATAACGGCATGATCTTCAGTCATATTAAGAGTACTTTGTTTCGGTAAAAAAATATTGATAAAAACTAGAGCTAAAAAAATTGATACATTTAAGCATAATTTATGAATATTTGTTGTTTCTTGTTAGATGGAATAATAGGATAGATTCATTGATTGAGAGGTTACATATATATAGGAGAGGACTAGCATCTTCATTATTCTCTATCCGATGTGGGACTAAATGACTAATACTTAACATCCTCCCTCAAGCTGGAGCATAGATGTCAATCATACCCAACTTGTTACAAAAAAACTGAACCCGAGGGTCTAAGAGAGACTTCGTAAAGATATTAGCTATTTGATTGCATGTTCTCACGTGGTGGAATGTTATTATCTCCTTTTGATATTCATCACGGACGAAGTGGATGTCAATCTCAATGTGTTTCGTCCTTTCATGGAATATGAGATTGGTGGCAATATGGATAGCTGACTGGTTATCACACCAGATATCTGCTGCTTCAGATCCTGCAACTTCTCCCAGCTCCTTTAGAAGATCTGTAAAATATAACACATTTGATGTGCCATGAGCAATAGTTCGGTACTTCGCTTCCGAACTCGATCGTAAGACCACACTCTGCTTCTTGCTCTTCCACGACACTAAGTTTCTTCCAATAAATACCGAATAGTCAGATGTAGACCGTCTATCCGTAAGACTTGCACTCAATATTCTAAATTTTGCTAGGCAGAATCAGTGTGTCGGAGGGCCGCTTAGGCACCGAATTGAATTTTTGTTTATTTTAACACGTATGGACATAAATACATTATAGATCATATAATGACACCAAAACTTATGTGCTCTAGTAGCGAGTGGGCTGTCCTTAAGTCCTGTTGGTGGTGTATGTATGGGTGAGGGGAGTTCGAATCCTCCAAAAGGATCCATTTTTTCATTTTTTGTATATCTAGCCCTAGAAATAAAAGGGGGGAGAGGAGAGAGAGTCCCCATCTCCAGCCTCCGCCTCCGCCTCCTCTCCTTTCCTTTCCTTTCCTATCTTTATCTCTCTATCTCTATCTCTATCTCTCCTCTTCATCTCCATCTCTAGCCTCCGCAAGGACCACAACAGCAACAACAACAACAACAACAACAGCAACAGCGGATCCAGCAACAGGTAAGGGTAAATTTGTTTTTTGTTTTTCTTATAAATTTCAAATTTAAAAATTTTGAAATTTCAAATCTGAATTTTTTGTAAATTTTCAATCCCAAATCGGCCGAATAAGCTAAATAGGTCCGCCTAGGGGGACCAAAATCCGCCTAGGACCGTCGCCTAGGGGGTTTTCGGTGCGGCCGACGGCCGCCTAGGCCGAAATTTAGAACACTACTTGCACCCCAGTCCGCATCTCTAAAACACTGAAGATGAGTATGCTCCTGATTCTCAATCTGAATTCCTTTTCTCGGATTCTGGACTAGATAGCACAAAATTCTGAGAACTGTCTGTCAATGCGGAACTTGTGAAGAAGCCATAAATTTACTTGTTACACTTACAGCAAAGGAAATGTCTTGACGAGTCATGATTGTCAAGTAGTTGAGTTTTTCAATCACCCGACGATACTGATCAGGATTGGTCATCAGTATCCACTAATCGGAGAGTAACTTTACCCTTGGATCCATGGGTGAGGTTGCTCCCTTAGTTTGCATCATTCCTGCTTCTGTTAGGATGTCAAGTACATACTTCCTCTAAGATATTACAATGTCTTGCTTACCCTGTGTGACTTGAAAGTCCAAGTACTTCAACGCTCCCATATCTTTGGTCTGAAACTACTCATGCAAAAACTTTTTCAGTCCTGCAATACCCGAACTGTCGTCTCCCGTAATCACAATGTCATCAACATAGACACCAAGTTGTATCCGTCTGGCTAATGTCTGTCGGTAAAATACCGAATGATCCTTCTTGGATTGACATGCTAAACTGGGTAACGACATATGTAAATCAACCAAACCAAGTACGAGGTGTTTGTTTGAGACCATAGAGAGCCTTTCGCAGATAACATACATTACTCTCCCTTGCGAGGTTGTACCACATACACTTCCTCTTCAAGGTCCCTATAGAGAAATATATTCTTCATATCCAATTGAAGTAAGGGCCAATCATAGCGGACGATAGGAGTACCCGCACAGAGGTCATCCTGGCAACTGGAAAGAAGATCTCAAAATAATCCTCACTGTAAGTCTCAAAATACCTTTTTTCACAAGATAAGCTTTCAAACGATCTAGGGTGCCATCCAATTTCACCTTGATTGTGAACATCCATTTGCAGCATACCGCCTTCTTACTAGCAGGCAAATCTACCAAGTTCCATAATGGTTCTTCCAAAGCGTTCGCATCTCCTCTTCCATAGCAGCACGCAAATTAGGATGTTTGAGTCTCTCCTTTGCAGAATTGGGGATCTGAATCCCATCAATAGTAGCCACCGAGGACTGGGTGTGACTCGCGAGCTCTTTGTAGTTGTCAACATACAAAGGATGGTTGCGGCATGCACTACGAGGTCGAGCCAGTATATCAGGCGGTAGTGAATCGGTAGAGCTGGAAGAGGACACTGAGGATGATGTCGGCTCTACGGCTGTGGGCACCATTGGTGATGCTTGTACCGACGGAGCGAGTGTTCGCGGACAATGAGATGATGAGACTGGCGATGTCAGTTCTGACTGAGATGGAGTTTGCGGACCATTGGATGGTAAGACTGGCTCGGTAGGGAGAGGACACTCGTACAGAGGGCTACTGTGTTTGAACTAGATACAACAAAAAGTTCTCATCTGGATAAACCTTTACAATAGAAACTTTAGTTGGAGCGGGTGGGGGGAACTCGGTCTCAACAAATATAACATTCCGAGACATAATATACCTCAACCAAAGTTGAGAAAAAACGATACCCTTTATGTTCCTTAGGGTACCCAAGAAAAATACACTTAGAGTGCCTTCGAGTTTAATTTAGAAAGGGTAGGTCGAGCATCCTGAGCGTAACGCAAGCACCAAAAAATTTTGAGAGGTAGAAGAAATGGCATTCTATTGGGATACAATTGAGAAAAGGGAGCGGCTCCATTGAAGGCACGAGACGATATACGATTAATCAGATAACAAGTCGTAAGTACAGTATCCGACCAAAATTTTCTAGGTGTACTCACGTGAAATATAAGTGCTTATGGGACTAAATGACTAATACTTTCATTTCTTGTTAGATTTGGATGGAATAAAATTCGACATTAATGAATCATTCACCGCAATAGATACTATTGTTTAGTTATTTCCTTTAAGACAAAATACACCTACAAATGTTGTGAATTTATAGAAATACAACTTTGAACAAATGGTAATTGTTACATTGTGCCCTAAAGAATCCTATTGACACATTAGAGCATGTCAATCTTTGGCATGATTTCTCCTTTTAATATTTCTTCCCATATTAAAAGCATGTTAATCTTTGCCCTAAAGAATCCTATTGTTACATTGTGTTGATATTATTTCTTCCCATATTTCTCCTTTTAATATTTTCTACACAGAATTAACTAGGAAAGAAAACCCGAAAGTCAGTATCTGTCAGTATCGGTAGGGGTCTGTATCATATTAGTACAAGCCAAAAAGAATACAATGCGGTCACTATATACCAATATTGGCCAATACTGCAAAGCTGTATTAGAATATCCTCCATATAAAGGGAAGTCAAACTTGAATGATGATGATGATGAGCATAGGAAAAACTAACCTTGTATGTTGGTTCAAATTTCTCGCCAAGATGGCTATGAGTATTAGAGAGTCATGCCATATACTTTTCTACAAAACATAAATGTGTCATAATTACCTGCTATCCTAACTAGATTATTTGCTTTTACTTGACCCCAGTTCCCTAGGTTGCATACAACCTTTTGTTATTGTAAGCTTTAACTCACTGCATATTCATCATATAACTTGAACACAAGCATGTATTTTAGAAGCAGGTGGGAGGTGAGCACAAATCGAATTTGGACTGATAACCGAACCGAACCGACCCAAATAAGGGGTTCGGTTCGGGTTTAAAAAAATCGGGTCGGTTTCGGTTCTTAATAACACAATATTCGGTTATCGGGTTCGGTTTAGGTTACATGTTTCATTTTAGATTTAAAACCGAAAACCGATTAAGGATTATGTAATTACCAAATACCCTCTATAAAATGACCCATATAAATTTTTCCTAACCCTAACATACGTTCTCTCTCCTCTCTTTCATCAACTACTCCTCCGCCCCTCACTCATCTCTCTCTCTCTCTCTCTCTCTCTCTCTCTCTCCATGGATCGAAGAACCCCCTCCCCCCTCTTGAGTTATCTTTTTCCTCTCCCACTCATCTCTCTCGTCTCTTGCTTCCCCTCTTTCTGGTCCTGGCCCAGAGCCATGACCACCACCAACGACCACCACCATGGACGCCACCACAAACCACTATCTCTGCCACCATCACCACGATCACATGTACTACCATCTTCATCGTCGTCTCCATCCCCCTCTTCCTCCTCTATTGTCGCATCCGCCGTCGAGCGCGCCGTCGCAGTAGACCATGTCGTTGTCGTGCCTCGCCTTCTCAGATGAGCTCCTCCTCGTCGTCTCTTTCTCTTCCCGCATCGAGACCTCGTCGATGTCGAGCTTGCCGAGCACGGCTCGAGCACCGTCGACCGAGTCTCTCTCCCTTTGTCTCTCTCTACAGCGACTCCTCGCAGGCGACAAGCTAGCCAGCCCTTGGCTCGAGCCCGTCGGCAGACATGCCTGCCTTTCTCCGTTCACCGAGAGCCAACCGATCTAAACCGAATAACTAAACAAATTATACTATCTGCTATATTACAGATTTTGTCTTGCACATAATCACTATGACCTAGGCGAGGCGGGTAGGCTCTCGTCTCGCCTAGCGCCCAATACAACATAGGAATAAATTTGAATTCGGTTTTCTCGGTTCTTCAAAATTCGGTTCGGATGAAACCGAATTAATCGACACAAGCAGGTAAAACTAACACGTAAGTTTTTAATGGAATTTGAATTAAAATCCTGCTTGCCTCAAAGGTTAAAATAATTCTTCACAAATTTGGCATGTATTCAAGTTAATCTTCACTCTGAATCAAAAATATTCACTCATGAAGTTTTCTCTTCAATGACTCTACATAACGTAAATGATCAACAAGATATTGCATGCATTATATTATACCTATCTAGCAAGCCATTGAAAAAAGAGGCAGAATTTCTAAAGTAATATATGACAACATGCATATCCAACATTGGTCTTCAGTGCCAGCAATTTACATTAAAGCAGAAAAACAGAAGTTACTGACAGTAGGATTGAATAGATAATCTCTACATTCATATCATTGAGGTGTAGAATACAAGACAGCAGGGAAGAAATTTCGTGCACCTTAGACTCCGAAGCTCATATAGAAATTTATCATAAAGATATAAAAATGACAAAAAATATTATATGGCCATATCAGTTAATAAGCAAAAGCAATCAAGATATTTAATGTTAGATACCTGTGCTTACTGCATCTTGTTAAAGTAGGGGGAAAATCAAATTTTTATTCTAAAGTAACATATTCCGGAAAGCTTACCCGACAACTACCTCCAAAAAGATCATCGGGAGTGGATGTACACATTATAATAAGGTCAACATTGTCAGCATCGACTTGGGCCATTTGAAGAGCCCCCTTTGCTGCCTCCAGGGCTAGACCACCTAAATTTTCATCCCCTGTCAAGATATTACCTAATCAGATGTAGATGGATGCATTGATAAAATAAAAAAAAAAGCTGCAAATATCTTCCTCTTTGTGTGGCACAATGTAAATAAAGAAATAATTTGTAAGAATGTCAAGAATTTACTACTAGTGTTACACATCACAGGCCGTCTGTTAATGATGTTTTAAGGAGATAATATTTAACGGAAAGGCAACTATCTATTTATACTAATTTGCATAAGAGCTTGTTGTGTTGGGAGGTGGCATTCACTTGATAACTAATGTTAAGACTACATCGAAATCTGGTAGTACTAATATTTTCTGAAAAAGGGAAGTGATGACAAACAAGAAATTTTACTTAGT
The DNA here is from genome assembly GCA_036927795.1 of Iris macrosiphon. Lineage (NCBI taxonomy): Eukaryota > Viridiplantae > Streptophyta > Magnoliopsida > Asparagales > Iridaceae > Iris > Iris macrosiphon. The sequence goes on from JAYESA010000019.1 coordinate 100,732,642, forward strand.
TACTACTAGTGTTACACATCACAGGCCGTCTGTTAATGATGTTTTAAGGAGATAATATTTAACGGAAAGGCAACTATCTATTTATACTAATTTGCATAAGAGCTTGTTGTGTTGGGAGGTGGAATTCACTTGATAACTAATGTTAAGACTACATCGAAATCTGGTAGTACTAATATTTTTCTGAAAAAGGGAAGTGATGACAAACAAGAAATTTTACATAGTTATCTAAGATATATGTAAAATATCAATCACCAAATGGAAAACACAAAGTGAAAGAATAGATATAATATGCTGACAGTACCATACCTGTAAGGACTCGTCGATTACGAACCCCTGTTCGAACAGAAATCCATTCATCTGAAGTATCAACAACTTTGGCAAGGTCGTCATTAGAAATCTGAAGCTTTGGCACCCCTGAACCACACCCAACAAGCTTGGAACCCATTCCAACAAGTCTGCAAATTTTCTTATCAATTAGGTAGTAAAATCATATTGAGAAAGGACTTGATAGAACAGCTGGCAGAATTACATTGAATCAGGCTATTTCAATACAGTCATCATAAAAAAAATTAGGAAAAAAAGATATAAGTACCAAATTCAATAAAATTGAAATGTTAGAAACAAAACAGTCTTTAAGCAGTTTGTAAACCATACCCTTCTCGGACTCCTGTCTGAACCATGTAGGGAAATGGCCCGACATGAGAAGTTCCTCTCTTTGAGGCATCGAGGAGATGGAGATACAACCCCAAGTGAAGTAGCCACTATCCAATAAGGAAGAATAGTAGAGATACACAATTGAGAGAGTAGAAAATAGAATGGAAAAAGTCAGAGACTGAATCGAAATGACATGCTTATTATAAAAAGATATCTTCCTATAAACAGAAAATTGGTCATGAAAATCCAGTCCTTCAACCCATGACTCTGGGCTATAGTTCCCATTTGAAACAGGAGGAGGAAAATTACAACTGTTCCCCTTTCCATCACCCACACACACACGCACGACTCCGCAAGTTTACCATTTTCGTTTGGTGAAATGACAAACACTTGGAACCAAACAAGGTTCTGTTTCCCGTCTTCAGCAAAATGCCGAAAGAAATGACAACTCGTGAGACATAGGTAACTACTTTAGTACCTAAGAAAAGATTCATATATCATATTTGTCTCGTGTCCATATCCGTATGTGTCCGTATTCGTGCAACATAGAAGGAAACCAATGGTCAGACTTAGTCTTTCATACATTCACAGAGCTAAAAAATAGAGGTTTGTGTCAAGGTGGTATTTCTTTGACTTATGGTGGAATATCTTTGATTAGAAACATGTTCTTGGTCATAAAGTTGGTGATAAAATTCTCAGGTACTGTTACATTTAAGACTCATTTCAGTACAATTCACCAATGGTATCCAAAAGCTTATGATTAAGTTGAAATAACTTGGGTGAGTTATTCATTCTGGAAGAAATATAAAAATACTCTGTGTTTTCATTATTGTTACTACCAAATCAACAAAAAAAAAATTTGCAAACTTCAATATGGAGTTTATTATTGGGAACTAACAAAATCTACTAGATTCATACTTACTAAAAGTATGAATAGGCGAGAACTGCACTGCCACCAAAGGTTTTGCAGTTTTTGCCTCCCTACACTTGCGAACAAGTACGACATAGAATAACCCATCATCATCATCAACCATCCCCATATAGGTTCATGCCCCCTCGAAGCTTCCATGTTTTGTTGCGAACAAGTGCCACATGGTGAAAAGAACCACAGAGCAGTTTCAAGATAGAGGGTCCCTATTCTTATTCTTGTTATACATGTGCACCTCTTTTGAGCTTTGCTCAGATATGCATCTCACTTTGTGCTTAGGGGCTATTTGGTTCGCGGATTTGGAGCACGGAAGTGGCCAAATTCCGGATTTGGTACCACTTCATGTGTTTGGTTGGAGGATTTTTAAACAAGATTTACTGTGATTTGACATGAACAGTAAATCTTGTCTGACACGAAATCAGAATTTTTTCCTCCGAAGTGGAAAGCAGAAGTGGAAAATCATCGTTCTCACTTCATGCGTTTGGTTAGAGGACCACTTCCTCTCTACTTTAACAAAAAGAATATTTACTATTTATGCTACTTCAACAAAAAGTTACACTTTTTCACTCACTTCAACAACCATCCAAACACCAAATTTTAGAATTTTTCACTTCAAAGCACACAAACGAAGGATTTTTCACTTCGCTCTACTCTACCGCAATGCAAACTCAAAATATTGATTTTCGGATTTTCCACTTAGCCGAACCAAGCAGACCCTTAGAACATGAAGGACTTTGGCGCCTATGTGCATTTTCGCCTAGTCCACGAAGGACCTTGGCGCAACGTGATTTTCGTCTCTGACTACTATGACTAGATTGACACTTTATAGGAATTACAATTCTCACTATGACTGACTACATATTCCAAATGTAGGCCCTATGATGATCTTTCGCCTTTTATTTCTTCTACCGATAACCGAGTCGCAACATTCATAGCTTTACCGAGTACAAACAATTCTTCGTAACAAAAGGCATCATTTCTAATTTTACAAGTTACACTAACAATAATACCCAATCCCCAAAATAGAATCTTTCTAAAACCCCATACATAGAACAAAAGATTAGAGCAACATAAACCCTAAAGCTGGAGCTTTGATGAAAACCCATCAAGGATTTTAACAAGCTACAACAAACCAAACGCTCATATTCCAATTCCAAAACACAGGCACTTAATTCTCAATCAAAATTAACCCCCCCCCCCCCCCCCCCCCCCCCCCCCCCTCTCACACACACCCCACCCCAAAAAAAAAAAAAAAAAAAAACTATAAAAATTCAATAAAAATCAAACCTTGGCAGCCTACTCCTCGAAACCGAGCCACCAAGAACGTGATCCTCCATTCCGACACAGCATCCGAACCAAGCCCTCCTCTGATTCCTCTCCGGCCCAGATTGGGAAACGCCCCAAAATGACAAATTTCTCGCTTTGAGGCATCGAGTCGACGGAGAGACGAACCCAATCGAAGTTGCCATAAAAATTCCAATCCAAAGAATCGAATAGTATAATAAGTGGACAAAAATAGAAATTCAATGCTCCTTAGAAGAAAAAAAACCTTTTTCCCCACTTCTCAATCACTACTCTCTCTCTCTCTCTCTCTCTCTTTCTTTGCCAGTTTGTTTTAGCAACAGATGAGTAGGTGAGTGTTTGGATGGGGAGATGTGATACACGTGCCCCAAATATAGTTATTTATTAGTCCCACTTTGTAGTTAGATTGACAGATGAAACTCATTAAAATGAAAGGCAAAGTTTTGATTGCACGAAAGATTGGTCGAACAAACAAAGACAGCCTCCCCACCTGCCCATTGGACCATCTTCGTGGGTTAAGTTGTGACTTGTGTCATTTGGATTCATACTGTATCAAAGTTACTGTAATCTTGTACCATGTGTCAAAGTTTATATATATATATATATATATATATACACACACACACACACCGGGTAGAGCGTTCTGAATTTTTTTTTAACAAATAAATGTTGTGTTAGTATTGTCATGTTCATATCTCATCGTGGTCATATCGTACCATGTCTGACCAATGTAGAGTAAGACGACAAAAATTAATGCACCACATAAGAATAAATTTTTCAGAAAAAAAAACATGTCGAAGCGAACTTTTGATTCCAGTTCCTGAACTTTCGTAGCGAGCACCATCTACAGAGTCTTCTGCCTTCCGACCCGATCGAGCTTCGTCACATTGACAGCCTCCACCGACGTAGACACAGCCAGCACCTCTGCATCCCTACGACTGTTCCGAAGAACCGCTTAGTTGTCATGCTTCACTAAGGGATCCTCTTCTTCCTCGACACATTCAAACTCCAGTTGAACTAGTTGGAAGGAGCTTCTAACTCCACTCCCAGTATTCGCTCCCATTAGTAGCCGCCATGGAATGAAAATGGCGAAAATTTTCTTTCTTTCCGCATTTATTTTTCTCTTCTTGAAGAAAAAGAAGAAGAAGAAGAAGAAGAAGAATGAAGAGATTTTTTTTATTTGGTTAGGTGGCCCTCTAATAACATTAGTGAAGTTATAGCTGGCCGTAGCTGCTGTCGTGGTTGGGTGAGGAGATGGATGGTTGGGCTATAGAGTATAGAGTATAGTGATGGGACCGAATAGCTACTAGTTTTTTTTCAGTGGGTGGGCTATAAATTATAGTGGGCTATAGAGTATATGCAGTTCTGTACTGTGTACCCAGATAAATATATATAAGAAAATTTTGGATTGGCTGGGTGGGCTGAAGCCCACCCAAGCCCACCAGTAGAACTGCCTCTCTCTCTCTCTCTCTCTCTCTCTCTCTCTCTTTCTATATATATATATATATATATATATATATATATATATATATATATATATTATTATTATTATTATTATTTGAACTGGTAATTAGAACCGAACTTACCCCACTGGGGATCGAACTCCCAACCCGGGCCATTTGTCAAGGTTTATATATATTATATATATGTTCAAGAACCACCCTATGTTATATGGGGTTGGATTTGAATTTTGTAGTTGAGATTAAAATGTCATCATTTAATCTCAACCACTCAATTTCAATCCAACCCATGTAACATATGGTGGTTCCATAATATGAAACAACCTGGATGGTTCTATAGCACTCATATATATATATATATATATATATATATATATATATATATATATATATATATATATATATATACACTTTACAAAGGAAGAGGTGGGGTACATTTTTTGACAGATGGCAGGAAATTACAGTGGCAAAAGTTTTACTCTGGATTCATGGTGTTGGCCTTGGATTTGTGTCAATTGAGTAATAGCATTGTGTAGACAATAGTATCCTTCCATCAACCAACTGTGTTGGGGACCCAATGCGCCACACGATGCGGATGGTAATGTATGCTACCAACTTCGATGCAAACCTTGCCACACCCCACTCCCAAATAATCAGATACCGGATGGCCATGTCCAGCCTACGCTGTCGTTGATAGCGGTAGTCAACTGTCTACACCACAATTTTATTCAATTATTCATCATGACTTTTTTAATCACATTTTACCTTATAAACAATCACCACAATCAATATTGCTTTTTATTACAAGTTTTCTACAAGAATGTACGGGAACAAACCCGGTGAATGTAAAGACGACAATCACAACACGATACAATCATAATACAAAGCAATCAAATAAAACTAGACAGCAATGTAATAAAACTAGACAACAATCTAAGACATATATATATATATATATATATATATATATATATATATATATATATATTAGACATCAATCTAATAGAACCACCCATGTGCCCTATGTTATATGTGTTGGATTTGGATTTGGTGAATCCAACCCATGTAACATAGGGTGGTTCAACAATATGAAACAACCTGGATTGTTCAATAGCACTCATATATATATATATATATATATATATATATATATATACTTGCACACTTTACAACAGAAGAGGTGGGGTCCATTTTTTGACACATGGTAGAAAATTACAATGGCCAAAGTTTTACTCTGGATTTATGGTGTTGGCCTTAGATTTGTGTCAATTGAGTAATAGCATTGTGTAGACAATAGTATCCTTCCATCAACCAACTGTGTTCGGGACCCAAGACGCCACACGATGCAGATGGAAATGTATGATACCAACTTCGATGCAAACCTTGTCACACCCAACTCCCAAATAATTGGATACGGGCCAGGAATGTCCATCCTACGCTGTCGTTGACAGTGGTAGTCAACTGTCTACACCACAATTTTATTCACTTATTCATCACAGCTTTTCTAACCATGTTTTACCTTACAAACAATCACCACAATCAATATTGCTTTTTATTACAAGTTTTCTACAAGAATATACGGGAACAAACCCGGTAAATATAAATATGACAATCATAATATGGTACAATCACAATACAAAGCAATCTAATAAAAACTAGACAATAATATAATAAAACTAGACAATAATCTAAGCCTCCAAAGGAGTGTCCTCCATGTCCGGGATGGTCTCCAGACTAGCATCACCTATGGTCTCGTCTTGGGGACTATAGAAAGCATGATACTCTATGTCATCATCACCTGCTACGGTTATCCAGTCAGGAAGGAGCAAAGTAATATACATATCTCACAGTGCTATACAACATGATGCAATAAAATAAAATAATATAATATAATATAATACAGATAAAAATAACAAGTAACAAGAAAACAAGAATAGCTGTCTACATGCTCTACCTACGTGTGGAACGTGTGCATGGAACACTATGAAGCATGTAGAGGCTAAATCAAGAATCAGGTATATCACGAATGATATACTATAAGTCACGCACGTAAATGGACATCAGGCACGTCTAGTGACGGTGCTATCATTTATGTATTTGTCCATGGCTAGGAAAACCACACGCCCTTCTAGTGTTCCCCCTTCCCGACACGACATAACATGACATAACACGTGAACATGTGCAAAATAATAATAAGCATGTATGAAATATTGCATAGAAAAGTAAAATATCATGTACTTACCTTGGCCCTTAGAATGGATAATGGTGTGGAAAGATCCTCCTATCAAGTAAGAGGTTTATACGTTAGTCTCAAAATTGAATATTCTGAATAACTAATGGGTTTTCTAATCATTCCCCTTAGTTACTCTAACTATTTATTTTCTAAAGTCTAACACCTTTTCCCAATGAACCTTTATTAATTTTAACTGTAATGAGTCAATTCTCACTATCATAACCTCCCTGGTTAACTAAACAATCCACCAAAGTTATACTCATTTTCCATTAAACTACTTTCTATTTAGACAGACAACTAATGCTTGGCTAATGCTTATGGCACTGGGCTCCGGCCCACCTTATCCTAAATGAACAGTTAGGTCCGACTATAGTTGGTTTGACTTTGGACTTGCAACAGTGATATGGAAGTCTAATATTTGAACCCACATGTAACTATGCCTATACTAAAACCCGGCTCAGTCTCAGATTTACTTCAATGCTAATGGCCAACCATTCTAGTGAAACCCTCGTCCTAACGGTCTCGGTACAGTAATACTAATTCAAACTAAAGTCTCGCAAAAAAGATATTTCGTGTAATGCTATTGTGTCTAGGTACATGACTCCATCGGTTCAAATTCTTCCCAAGCATTCACCGTGTCGACACATACCTCTCGTGTTATATCTATACGAGATCTAGCTCAATCGAGCCTTGACACGAGCGCGCGTGTCGTTCTCGGACACATACTCAGAGCAGGGGAACACCCGACCGGTACACAAGTTGGGATTAATAAGAAAATATAACTTGAATTATACCTGAATTGAGTCAATTTTGGACTCGAACACGAGGACACGTCTCGACGAGTCGGGTGCAAGCGTCCTTCTATCCATATATGATCCGAGACTTGATGAATTGCAAGGGAGCGATCGCTTCTTCTCAGGACCTCGCAGTCATCTCAAGGATCCATCGAACTCCAACGAGTCCTCTATCACCAATCAAGATCGAGATCAACAAAGAGGAAGAAGTAATTGCTCACTGATCAGATCTGAACTAAATCCCCAACCAGTCTGATCGTCAACTGATGAGGTCTAAGGATCATATCGAAATCAATCAAACAACAAAGGAAATGAAATCACAAGAAACGAATTAAGAAAGGATCAGCTCAAAAAGAGCTCACCGAGTCGTGATTGTCGATACAACATTGTCGGGTCAGAATATCATCGGCAGAGAGAAACGCATTGTGCCATCAGAGCAATGGTTCGGATCAACGTCGCCCTCGGTCGCAGAGACTCGTCGAGGAAGCTTGGTTAGTTGGCGGCCGTACTCGATCATGAGGTCGCCACCACTGAGGTCGCCATGGCTGACGTGAGCACAACTCGAGGAGGAAGAAGGAGAAGATAGGTAGAGGAGGAGTTTTGATAGGGCTTCTCCATAACCTATGAATGAGGAATAAGGGGCCGACGAGGTCCTATTTATAGGCGACGACGTCTAGAAACGGATGACGGAGATGCGACGCGGTATGTCGGTGGCGGTGGACAGTAGAGATGCGTAGGTGACGAAAATCGATGATGTGTCACAGTTATGAAGATGGTTCACAGGCCTTCGGGAAGGTTCTGGAGGAGGGTCGGACTTGCGTAGACGGAGGTGGAGAAGAAATCGTGGAGGCGGTTGCCTTCGTTTGGGGAGGAAAGAAATCAGATTTAATTATTTGGGTTAGGAACCGAATTATTGGGTCTGGGTGAGTTGGTTGGTTTGCATGCTGCATACTAATTTGAGAATTGATTTTGATCCTAAGGCCTGGCCTGCTCGGTTGTGAGCATGGGTCTAGCCCGCTCGGTTGTGGGCTTGGGTCTGCTAGTAGTTGAGTTGGATTGAACCTGATGGGTGATGGGTTTGACTATCCAAGCTCAATCGTACAGTTTGGTTTGGTTAAAATACTAACAAGGCAATTTAATTAACATATAATTTTACTCATCCTAGCAATTATTAGTAATCTTAGGGTAGACTAGTTATTTATTCTTCCTAATACTGATTATCAAAGAATTTATTATTGCGAAAATTTATTAGGAAACCCTTTTATTTAGAAAGAGGGTTACAAATCTTCCTACCTCGAAAAATTTTGTCCTCGAAATTTTAAAGTAACCGCACATCAAGCTTAAAAAAGATAGGGATATTTCTAGCTCATCTCGTCATCCCTCTCCCAAGTAGACTCTCATGGAGAATGTTGTCTCATGCTACTTGAACAAGGGGAATAGTCTGACTATGCAACTGCTTTTCCCGGTGATCCGATATCTTCAGTGGTTGCTCTGAATATGTAAGGCTAGGGCCTACCTCGAGCTCGGAGTGATCCAATATATGACTAGGATCAGCAATATACCTCCAAAGTTGGGAGACATGGAATACATTGTGTACTCCCTCTAAGTGGGGTAGTAATGCAAGCCTATACGCAACTGTGCCAACTCTGGACAGTATCTCGAAGGGTCCAATATATCTGGGGCTTAGCTTTCCTCCTCGCCCAAATCTGATAGTGCCTCGGGTTGGAGAAATATTCAAAAATACTGAGTCTCCTGCTACGAACTCCAGAGGCCTTCTGTTATTATCTGTCCAATGCTTCTGCCTGTCCTGTGCAACTCTGAGTCGATCCCTGATCTTCCTGACTTTATCTACTACATCTACTACCATATCAAGACCATGTAATGCTCGCTCTCCCATATCGTCCCATGATAACGGCGTATGACATTGTCTGCCATATAAAGCCTCGAATGGGGTCATCTCTATGTTGGCCTGGCAGCTGTTATTATAAGCAAATTCTACTAGGTGCAGATGGTCTTCCCAAGATCCTCTAAAGTCCAAGGCACACGTCCTTATAATATCCTCTAAAGTCTGGATAGTCCTCTTAGACCGCCCGTTGGTCTGAGGATGGTATGCCATGCTGAATTTTAATCGAGTCCCCAAACTGGCTTGAAAGCTCTTCCAAAATTTTGAGGTAAATCTACTATCTTTATATGAAATAATGCTAATTGGTACTCCATGAATCCTCACGATTTGCCTCATATATATAACTCTGCTAGCTTCTCGGTTGACAATCCTATTTTGAAAGGTATGAAATGTGCGAATTTGGTCAACCGGTCCACAATTACCTATATAGCATATTTCCCTCCAGGTGATCGCGGTAACCCTGAGACGAAGTCCATGGTAATGTGTTCCCACTTTCATTATAGAATGGGCAAAAATTATAGATAGTCCTCCGGGTCTCTAATGTTCCACTTTGACTTGTTGGCACACTAAACACCTGGAGACGAATCTAGCTACATCCCTCTTCATCCCATACCACCAAACGTATTCCCTTAGGTCTTTGTACATCTTTTTAGCTCATGGATGCATGAAATACTATGATTGGTAGGCTTCTTGCATGATCTCTTATCTTAAACATCTACTTGGTACACAAAGTCTAGTGCTATGTCTGAGTGTTCCATCTTCTGCAACATTGAACTCTTCAAGTAATCCTACTTGCACCTGTGCCTTGATAAAACGGAGACTCTCATCTTGAAACTGAGTCCCCTTGATTTTCTCCATGAGACTGGATTGGACTTGCAAATTTATCAAATGCTGCTCTATCCCTGTGATGATAAATTCTATTTCCAAACTCTCTAACCCTTCCAGAAGGTATTTTTCCATTGTCAAGTACATCGCCATCGGGTATCGACTAAGTGTGTTTGCTACAATATTACCCTTTTCCAGATGGTATTGAAGAGTGATATCGAAGTTCTTCATTAACTCCAACCACCTTCGATGTCTCATATTTAACTCTTTCTTAGTAAAGACATATTTGAGGCTTTGTGGTCGGTAAATATTTTTACCCTTTCTCCATAGAAGTAATGCTTCCAAAGCTTTAAGGTAAAGATGATACTGCAATCTCTAGGTCATATGTGGGATAATTCTTCTCAAGAGGCCTTAGTTGCCTAGAAGCGTAAGCTATTAACCTCTTGTTTTACTCAAGTACACACCCAAGTCTTTACCAAATGCATCATTATAGATGGTGAATCATCTTGATCCGGATGGTAAGGCCAAAATAGGAGCGGTGGTTAATCTTCTCTTAAGTTCTTCAAAAACTGTCTGGCATACTTTTGTCCATACAAACTCCTCGTTCTTTCTGGTAAGCTTGGTCATCAGTTCTACAATTTTAGCAAAGTCTTGTACAAAATTCTGATAGTACCCTGCTAATCCCAGAAAACTTCTAACTTCTGCTATTGAACTTAGTGTAGTCCATGATTCCATAGTTGCAATCTTTTCGGATCTACTGCTATGCCTTCCCCTGTTACTACATGCCCCAGAAATTCTACTTTGTCTAGAAAAAACTCACACTTAGAGAGTTTTTCGTACATCTTCTCCTTTTTCAAAATTTCTAGGACTATCCTTAGGTACTCTTCATGCTCTTTCGGGGTCTTGGAGTAGATTAAGATATCATCGATAAAGACTACTACAAATTTTTCCAAATACTGGTGGAAGACTTTGTTCATGAGATTCATGAAGACTGTTGGGGCATTGGTAAGTCTGAAAGGCATTACTAGGAACTCGTATTGCCCATATCTGGTGTTGAAAGCTATCTTCGAAATGTCTTGCTCCCCGACTTTACTTGGTGATATCTATCACTACCATATTTTCTAGGAAAGGATATTTTAATCATTTGGTAATTAATTTAATATTGTGCATGTTAAATTTTATTTATTATATTATTTATTTATCATTAGCATGTTAGATTTATTTTTGGACTTGTGTTAGTGGACCTAACTAGTTTAGTTTAGACTCGTGGACCAACATGTATTAATTGTTAGAATTGAGCCAAACTAGAAAGCCAATTGATTAGGTGGATGATTAACTTAATTAAATCATTAGACTAGAAGCTTCCCTCCTTAATTAATTTCTTCTTGAGAGGCCCCAAGGGGTATTTTAGACTTTACATAATAGCTTGAGGGAGGGGGCAAGTGAGGCCTATATAAATGGGATAAAAACTTTCTCTCTCTTTATTTTTTTATTCCAAATCTAGATCTAGAAAATTTTCTCAACCAAATCCCTACCAAATTTCCACCAAATTATTTCCCAAATCACCATTGGAGGCTATTAGAGCAAGGATCTACAAGAAGGAAGCATGGATCTACAAAGAGGAGCAATGATCTACAAGTTGGAGGCCAATTTTAATCAATTTTGGAGGTTTCATTGGGAATCCATCTCCCAATAGGTATAATTCAGTTTTTCCCTTAATTTAAGGTCTAAATCTGAGATTTAACCATGGAAAATTAACCCATATGCATAGACTACCCATAAGTTTTGGTTTTGTGTTCATAGGAGGTCTATTGAGAAAGTTATGGTACTTTTTGTGTCAATTTTTGGGAAATTCCGAAATTAACATTTGTTGTGTATGTCAATTGGTCCTATAGATCAATTTGGCATGTGCTTGTGTGTTTGGGGCTAGTGTCGTGTCCACAATTGGGTACGTGTAGGTCGTATCCCATCAATTTGGTGATACGTGTTAATTTGGAGATTTTTCCTCTGACACGGGACTTTGAGCATGTCACATTTTGACACGGACACGTAGATTTATATTTGACTCTTCGTATTGTTCATAAATAATATATATGACTTGTTCGTGTCCTTCGGGGTACGTTTGGATGTGTGGTGGACTCGTGTCGCATGCGTATCCTAAATCTAGTGGGATACGGGGTGATACGGTCCATGTATGTGCAATTTAATTGTAGATCTAATTCTTTTGTGTTCTTATTTTATGGAAAAGTATAATTATATATATGTATGTATGTATGTATATATATATATATATATATATATATATATATATATATATATATATATATATATATATATAATATTGTGTATATATATTTATGTAATATTGTGTCTTAGATCTATGTACCTATGCATATACTATATGTGTATATTTATTATGTAGCTATTTCTCTACATGTAGATATATATTTATACGTGGTAGTATATGTATATATAATATAGTAGATATATTTATATGTGGTTATATATATAGTTATATTATATATTGTTATGTATTTATATAGTGTATAATTTTATATACGTATATATATATATATATATATATATATATATATATATATATATATATATATTAATATGTATGTGTGTGTATGTTACTATGTGGTATTTTATACAATTTACTATGTATAAGTGTATGTATAGTTATATATATAGTTTTATATATATATTGTATAAATATATATATATTGTGGATTATATGTATTTAAATATATATTGTATAAATATATATTGTGGGTTATATATATGTATTTAAATATATATTATATAAATATATATGGTGGGTTATATATATGTATTTAAATATATATATGATAATTAATATGTATATAAATATGTTCCTAATTGCTATTTGTATTATACTATATATGTATATATTTAGTTGTAGCACATAATATTATTGAGTAAGTTAATATATTTTAGTTATCAATGGTTATGAGTATCTTTTATATATTATATATTTTTAGGTATGTATGTACGTATATATGTATTAATAGTTAGTGTGTAGTTGGTAGTTAGTATTTATTCTATTAGTACATACTAGAGTTATATTTGATTGATATATGTAATTATTGTTGGGTAGTTAGTACATATATAAAGTTTTGGCAATTAACTTGAGATACCAAGGTAAGTATCAAGATATACCAAGGTATGAGTAGTAGGTATTGGCATAGTAATATGATAGTTGTAAACTAATTATGGGTTGGTATTAAGGTGACTAAAATAAGGTATATAGTATGGTATAAATACTAAATACATGGTAGTTTATAGTTATAGTTGGATAGTTAATATATATATACTAGAGTGACATTACCTTGAGATACCCAGGTAAATGCCAAGGTATTTAGGATATCCAAGGTATTGGGTTTGGGTATCAAGATAGAGGTTTACTATTGCGATACCAAGTTGGTTCAAAACCATGATAATCTTTTAGCATTTGTAATTATGATTTATATATTTAATATTGTTTTATTATAGATATGTGATATTTACCTTTTGTTTGTGTATCCTGAGATACGGTATCTTAGTATCCTAAGTTGTAGCTTGTATGGCCTAGATTCATAGTGTGTGAGCCCAATATCTTTGAGTTAGACTCATGCAACCTAAAAATAGGTAGTTGACCATAGTTTGACTATAGTTCGACCGGTTTGACTTAGAGTTGACCTAGTTTGACTTAGAAATGACTTTATGACCTAGATGTTGACTAGTTTAACTTATTTTCTTTCCAGAACCTTATATTAATGTAATATTTCATATATAGGTTTGTGTGACACCAGTTCGGACAGTTTGACATTTATTGCTCTGGACCACAGGCGAGTACATTTCTCTGATTGTTTTTAATTCATAATATTGTATATATGCATATTCTAGATTAGTATACATTGATTCCCGACACAGTGATTTCACAGACTGGTGCTATATGGATTCCGTCAGGAGGTGTTATCCCCTACCGTGTGCAACGGGTACCCAGTCACATATATTTCATCGTGTGCATCGGGTATTGACTTTCATGTGCTTCTTGTGCATCCACTATTTCGTGTGCTAGTGTGACTATATCGTGATCATGTACGTAACGTATCGTGATTGGATCCATGAGTATTGGTTGGGGAGGGGGAGTAGGAGTTGGTTATGTGATCAAAGCCCTCTTGATCTCATGTGCATGTCGATTATACACCTCACGTATAATGGAGTTACCTTTATACCTCATGTGCAACCTAAGCCGATCACATAACGAACTCGCACTCTAAAACACATAGTTAGTATTTCTTGTTCTCTACTTGCAGTTATTCCTGTATTTACTTCCAACTTTATTGTGCCTATTGCCTGTTCACTTGTATTATATATTCTTCTACTTGTGCATCTTGTATCATTTTTCTATTGCTTGTTATATATGCTCGATTATGTTATTGGAACTGCTTTCAGAGGTATGTACTTTGCTCCATTCCTGACTGGAAAATATTTTTCAGAGGATCCGAGAGATTGGTGTCCGGCATACTATGGACTTCGACTTATAGATGGTGCAGACTTGGATCCACTAGTTCTGGAGTGATTGCCGGAAGGTTTATTTGGATCATTAATTTTCATAGTTAGTCTCTTTAGCATTTTGGTACCGGATTTATTTTCGGCATAGAGTATGAGATTGGATATTATTTCTATTATTGTTTATATATATTGAATGGATAGTTATATTAGACTTCCTTGATATCTTCTCGTACTTTAGAATGTGATTGAGTTTTGTGTTGAGATTTTATTGGCAGACTTCATATTATTGTGAGATTTTAGATAGTATAGTAGACCAAGACAGCGTTCTACCACCGATTCTACGGCGTAGGCTGGGCGTTGTTTCCGACTTGCATCCCTACATCGGGTGCGGGTCGTGACACGTTTTTAGTGGTGGCCCATGCAGGTCAGGCTTCGTAAGTTTTTTGATGTCGTGGTAGTGCGACAACTTTGTTGTACTACTGCGTGCCTGCGATATGATGTATGACATAGGATACTCAATCAAAAATCTTTTGAGAGATTCCTGGGATGACCCTTAAGAATCTTATTACAATTCCTATTTCAAATCTTTTCTCCTTTTTTGTTCGCTCTCACTTGTTGTTGTTGAAATTGATTCTTAGTGATCTATTGTTGAATTTGATTCTTGGTGATCGGATGATTCAAAATTCTTGGTGTTCGTTATTTAGTTGTTTTATGTCGAGAGAAATTTTACGGACTAAGTTACGGTATCATCTGATGACATATGTTGATGAGGACAGTGAGAAAGGTAAAACGTCTACTTTGGTTATGGAGCCTAGAGTTTGTCGCAGCCATATTAGCTGGCGTAGCAAAAAACGTAGAGACCTGACTTCGGATGTACATATCTTAGTTATAAAATTTAGAGTTTCTCGCAGCCATACCGGTTGGCGTGGTAAAGATTCTAGATAACATAATTATAGAGTTGCATACCCTAGTTATGGAATCTATCGTTTATCGCAGCTATGTTTACTGGCGTGGCGAGGATTCTGAGTGTCATGATTTCGGACAGACGTGTATGATTATCAGATTGTATCTTAAATTGGTTCTTAAAGTATCATCTTAATACTTATTCATTTCTGTTATTGTAGGACTTTGTTCCATCATTCTTTAGCTAAGCAGTAGAGATACCTTCAGTTCTCTAGTTCCTTATAGAGCTTATTTTTATTAGAGTCCTTATTAGTATGATAATTGGTAAGTTACAATTAGGTATGTATCTTGAGTATTAGTATTGACTATTAAAAGTGTGACTTATGAGTCTGTAAGTGGTTCTTGGTTAGGCATGTGTGCAATAGGCATAAATCTAGGGATAACCCATAGCATAGTACTTTATAGCATTAGTTCTATGATAGGTGTAATTATAAGTTAGTAGTTACTATAGGTAGAAGGGGGAGTAGAGAATATCAGTAGTGGTTCCATGAGTTAGTATCAAAGTCAGCATACCAATTTAGGATAATCATGCATTCATGTAGTTGGATGATCCATGTAAACAATTAAGTATCAAAAAAATTGTGTTAGAAATTAATGAAATATGTTATTCAAATTGGTGGTTGATACTTGGGTGTGTCAAGAGTATAGATATGTATATGCATCAAGAGTATTAATGAGTGTGCCATAGTAGAAGGGTACCCATAAGTGTATAGGAGAGCATGAGGGAATAATAATATATTGTGCTAAAGTAGTAAGACTTGTGTTAAGATAAAGTAGAACATTACTGTGAGTAGATAGGAGTGTACCAGTATATGATTAGTGATGGGTATCTCACCTAATATTGAGGCTAGTGATGTGTTGGAAGCAATAGGTGGGAGAAGTATCGAGAAATTGTGTGCAGGATGTATAGTGGATGATAAGTGTCAGCGTGAAAGTTCATGAGTATCATAAAGTGAAAGCTTGAGTGTTAATATTATGTCATGGGTTGAGAAATATCAAGATTGGTCATAGAAGATATATAGTGCATCACTGATTTGCATATCCGTCTGTAAGGTTTAAGGAGAGATACATATATATCAATAGAGATATGGAATCATATGTCGACCTTTGAGAGTGAAGTAAAATGTGTGTATTATAGAAGTTAATAACTAGTGCAATGGATGCAAGTGATCATGATTTTCAGTGAGTATTATGAGGTGATCTAATGATGAAGCTAGTACCCTAGAATCTTAAGGACATATGCTGTGCAGTTAGGAAGCTAGTGTTACTATATCAAGAGTGCTAGTATTTCTATATCAGGGATTAGCTGAGTAATGTGCTAGTAACAGTAAGTACATTGTGTAATGACATTGGATTGGTGTATCAGTTAATATAGATAAAAAGATATTTGGGAGTAATAGTACAAGTGATCCAAGCAGTAGAGGAGGGAGACAATATATATAGAGAAGTAAGTTTAGTAGGTATAGTACCTTGCCAATTTTGAGTATAGAGGTCTTATGTATCAGAGAATAGTCTGAGGGGTATAATGATACCAGTGAGATGTCATGGTATTGTAATGGCTAGAAGGTAATTGTGTATGTATTGTGATACTGATGTACATATGAGAAGCTTAAGATGATTAAACAAATGTTAGAGGATGATTTGCACCAAGTATTAGAGAGAAAGAGATACCCTAGTAACAAGAAATAAAGTACCTCAAGTATTATGAAAGTTTAGGCAAGCATTTTAGTGACTAATATAATAATATAGAGGAGAGACATGAGTAACTTGGTATACGAATATCATCAAAATACATATGAGAGCTGATGCCTTGTGTAGACAGTAACAAGATTTAAGTAAGACATCCTATAGGGAGTGATAAGTTGGATGAGGGTGTGCTAATAAAACACATGATTGAAAAGGTATAGAAGTATTTCTTGCAAGAGAATGATTGAGAAATTTTGGTGATTGAAACAGAACAAGGAGGTAGTATCTTAGCAGTGTTTTGTATAGTATCCTAGGTAGCAAGTGCCAGTGAGTGAAGTATGTCCATATCACTAGTATTTGGTAACCTTCAGTATTAAGAATGTCTTGACTATGTTGATGATTAGTAAATGCTTAGTGTGATGGAATAGGCCACAGGTGGCATAGCAGGTTATCCCGTACCAGTAGAGGGAGACACCTCAGCAGGACAGAGACTGAATTTTATGATAGTTAAAGACTATATCTAAGTATGATTTCCCTTTCAGTAGAATGATATGATTGTATGTTATAGGATATATACTATTTTTGACTGTGATTGATGGAGTTTGACCATAGTAAGATTTGTATGAATAGGATATGACTGGCCAAGAGAGAGGGGTGAGAGTTTTAATTTCGAGGACAAAATTCTTCTAAGGGGGGGTAGATTTGTCACTACCATATTTTCTAGGAAAGGATATTTTAATCATTTGGTAATTAATTAAATATTGTACATGTTAAATTTTATTTATTATATTATTTATTTATCATTAGCATGTTAGATTTATTTTTGGACTTGTGTTAGTGGACCTAACTAGTTTAGTTTAGACTCATGGAACAACATGTATTAATTGTTAGAATTGAGCCAAACTAGAAAGCCAATTGATTAGGTGGATGATTAAATTAATTAAACCATTAGACTAGAAGCTTCCCTCCTTAATTAATTTCTTCATGAGAGGCCCCAAGGGGTATTTTAGACTTTACATAATAGCTTGAGGGAGGGGACAAGTGAGGCCTATATAAATGGAATAAAAACTTTCTCTCTCTTTATTTTTTTATTCCAAATCTAGATCTAGAAAATTTTCTCAATCAAATTCCTACCAAATTTCCACCAAATTATTTTCCAAATCACCATTGGAGGCTATTAGAGCAAGGATCTACAAGGAGGAAACATGGCTCTACAAAGAGGAGCAATGATCTACAAGTTGGAGGCCAATTTTATCAATTTTGGAGGTTTCATTGGGAATCCATCTCCCAATAAGTATAATTCAGTTTTTTCTCTTATTTTAGGGTCTAAATCTGAGATTTAACCATGGAAAATTAACCCATATGCATAGACTACCCATAGGTTTTGGTTTTGTGTTCATATGAGGTCTATTGAGAAAGTTATGGTACTTTTTGTGTCAATTTTTGGGGAATTCCGAAATTGACATTTGTTGTGTATGTCAATTAGTCCTATAGATCAATTTGATATGTGCTTGTGTGTTTGGGACTAGTGTCGTGTCCACAATTGGGTACGTGTAGGTCGTATCCCATCAATTTGGTGATACGTGTTAATTTGGAGATTTTTCCTCTGACACGGGACTTTGAGCATGTCATATTTTGATACGGACACGTAGATTTATATTTGACTCTTCGTATTATTCATAAATAATATATATGACTTGTTCGTGTCCTTCGGGGTACGTTTGGATGTGTGGTGGACTCGTGTCGCATGCGTATCCTAAATCTAGTGGGATACGGGGTGATACGGTCCATGTATGTGCAATTTAATTGTAGATCTAATTCTTTTGTGTTCTTATTTTATGGAGAAGTATAATTATATATATATATGTATATATATATATATATATATATATATATATATATATATATATATATATATATATATATATATATATATATATATATATATAATATTGTATATATATATTTATGTAATGTTGTGTCTTAGATCATGTACCTATGCATATACTATATGTGTATATTTATTATGTAGCTATTTTTCTACATGTAGATATATATATTTATACGTGGTAGTATATGTATATATAATATAGTAGATATATTTATATGTGGTTATATATATAGTTATATTATATATTATTATGTATTTATATAGTGTATAATTTTATATACGTATACATATATATATATAGTTATATATATATATATTAATATGTATGTGTGTGTATGTTACTATGTGGTATTTTATACAATTTACTATGTATAAGTGTATGTATAGTTATATATATAGTTATATATATATATTGTATAAATATATATATATATTGTGGATTATATGTATTTAAATATATATTGTATAAATATATATTGTGGGTTATATATATGTATTTAAATATATATTATATAAATATATATGGTGGGTTATATATACGTATTTAAATATATATATGATAATTAATATATATATAAATATGTTCCTAATTGCTATTTGTATTATACTATATATGTATATATTTAGTTGTAGCACATAATATTATTGAGTAAGTTAGTATATTTTAGTTATCAATGGTTATGAGTATCTTTTATATATTATATATTTTTAGGTATGTATGTACGTATATATGTATTAATAGTTAGTGTGTAGTTGGTAGTTAGTATTTATTCTATTAGTTCATACTAGAGTTATATTTGATTGATATATGTAATTATTGTTGGGTAGTTAGTACATATATAAAGTTTTGGCAATTACCTTGAGATACCAAGGTAAGTATCAAGATATACCAAGGTATGAGTAGTAGGTATTGGCATAGTAATATGATAGTTGTAAACTAATTATGGGTTGATATTAAGGTGACTAAAATAAGGTATATAGTATGATATAAATACTAAATACATGGTAGTTTATAGTTATAGTTGGATAGTTAATATATATATACTAGAGTGACATTACCTTGAGATACCAAGGTAAATGCCAAGGTATTTAGGATATCCAAGTTATTGGATTTAGGTATCAAGATAGAGGTTTACTATTGCGATACGAAGTTGGTTCAAAACCATGATAATCTTTTAGCATTTATAATTATAATTTATATATTTAATATTGCTTTATTATAGATATGTGATATTTACCTATTGTTTGTGTATCCTGAGATATGGTATCTTAGTATCCTAAGTTGTAGCTTGTATGGCCTAGATTCATAGTGTGTGAGCCCAATATCTTTGAGTTAGACTCATGCAACCTAGAAATAGGTAGTTGACCATAGTTTGACTATAGTTCGACCGGTTTGACTTAGAGTTGACCTAGTTTGACTTAGAAATGACTTTATGACCTAGATGTTGACTAGTTTAACTTATTTTCTTTCCAGAACCTTATATTAATGCAATATTCCATATATAGGTTTGTGTAACACCAGTTCGGACAGTTTGACATTCATTGCTCTGGACCACAGGCGAGTATATTTCTCTGATTATTTTTAATTCATAATATTGTATATATGCATGTTTTAGATTAGTATTCATTGATTCCCGACACAGTAATTTTACGGACTAGTGCTATATGGATTCCATCAGGAGGTGTTATCCCCTACCGTGTGCAACGGGTACCCAGTTACATGTATTTCATCGTATGCATCGGGTATTGACTTTCATGTGCTTCTTGTGCATCCACTATTTCGTATGCTAGTGTGACTATATCGTGATCATGTACGTAACGTGTCGTGATTGGATCCATGAGTATTGGTTGGGGAGAAGGAGGGGGAGTAGGATTTGGTTATGTGATCAAAGCCCTCTTGATCTCATGTGCATGTCGATTATACACCTCACGTATAATGGAGTTACCTTTATACCTCATGTGCAACCTAAGCCGATCACATAACGAACTCGCACTCTAAAATACATAGTTAGTATTTCTTGTTCTCTACTTGCAGTTATTCCTGTATTTACTTCCAGCTTTATTGTGCCTATTGCCTGTTCACTTGTATTATATATTCTTCTACTTGTGCATCTTGTATCATTTTTCTATTGCTTGTTATATATGCTCGATTATGTTATTGGAACTGCTTTCAGAGGTATGTACTTTGCTCCATTCCTGACTGAAAAATATTTTTCAGAGGATCCGAGAGATTGGTGTCCGGCATACTATGGACTTCGACTTATAGATGGTGCAGACTTGGATCCACTAGTTCTGGAGTGTTTGCCGGAAGGTTTATTCGGATCATTAGTTTTCATAGTTAGTCTCTTTAGCATTTTTGTACCGGATTTATTTTCGGCATAGAGTATGAGATTGGATATTATTTCTTTTATTGTTTATATATATTGAATGGATAGTTATATTAGACTTCCTTGATATCTTCTCGTGCTTTAGAATGTGATTGAGTTTTGTGTTGAGATTTTATTGGCAGACTTCATATTATTGTGAGATTTTAGATAGTATAGTAGACCAAGACAGCGTTCTACCGCCAAATCTACGGCGTAGGCTGGGCGTTGTTTCCGACTTGTATCCCTACATCAGGTGCGGGTCATGACAATACCCCGATCTCAAGTTTATGTTGGAGAATACCTTTGCTCCATTCAACTGATAAAAAATCTCGTCTATGCGGGGTAGTGGATACTTATTCTTGATAGTGATATTATTCAGGGCCCGATAGTTGATGCACATCCTGACCGTCCCATCCTTTTTGGGCACGAAGTAGACTGGTGCTCCCCAAGGTGATACATTAGACCGGATTAAACCTTTCTCTACAAGTTCATTAATCTGTTCCTTCATTTATTTTGCTTCCTTAGGATTTATCATATAGTAGTTCTGTGAGATATGAGAAGCTCCCGGAACTAAGTTAATGAAAAACTCTTATGTCTCGATCGGGTGGAATTCCAGGTAGTTCGTCCAAAAATACGTCCATAAATTTTGAAATAATGGGATGAGGGGGTTTCTTCTCTTCAATCATTGTATTGCAGTTGATTTCCTCAAGTCTTCCTTTCTCTACTTTGGGAAGTTCGAACTATGGCTCTCCTGGCGGGCTAAATATTATACTTCCGTGATGGCAATCTATCAACGTAAAATGCGCACTCAACCAATCCTGTCACTACCACATTTTCTAGAAAAGGATATTTTAGTAATTTTATATTTAAATTAAATATTATGCATGATAAATAATTATTTGTTGTATTATTTAATTGTTGTTAGATGTTAGCTATTTATTTTGGACTTGTGTTAGTGGACCTAACTAGTTTAGTTTAGACTCATGGACCAACATGTATTAATTGTTAGATTTGATCCCAATTAGAAAACCTATTGATTAGGAGATTGATTAAAATTAATTAAACCTTTAGACTAGAAGCTTCCCTCCTTAATTATTTCTTCATGAGAGGCCCCAAGGGGTATAATGGATATTACATAGTAGCTTGAGGAAGGGGTAAAGGGGGCCGGCCTATTAAAGAGGAGAAAAATAGTTTATCTCTCCTCTTTTCATTTCAAAACTAGATCTAGAATTTCCCTCAACCAAATTATTTTATTTTTACTTTATTTTCCTACCAAATTTCATCCCAATTCCTTCCCAAATCACTATTGGAGGCTAGTGGAGCAAGGATCTAGAAGGAGGAAGCAATGATCTATAAAGAGGAGTAAGGATGTACAAGTTAGAGGCCAATTTTATCACATTTGGAGGTTTCATTGAGAATCCATCTCCCAATAGATACAATTTAATTCCCCCCCTTAAATTGGGTTCTATATCTGAGATTTAACTATGCGAAATCAACCCATATGCATAGGCTACCCATAGGATTTGGTTTTGTGTTCATAGGAGGCCTATTGAGAAAGTTATGGTACTTTTTGTGTCAATTTTGGGGGAATTCCGAGATTGACATTTGTTGTGTGTGTCAATTGGTCCTATAGATTAATTTGGCATGTGGTTGTATGTTTGGGACTAGTGTCATATCCACAATTGGGTACGCGTAGGTCGTATCCCAACAATTTGGTGATACGTGTTGATTTGGAAGTTTTTCCTCCGACACGGGACTTTGAACATGTGACATTTTGACACAGACACGTAGATTTGTATTTGACTCTTCGTATTGTTTATAAATGATATATATGACTTGTTCGTGTCCTTCGGGGTACGTTTGGATGTGTCATGGACTCGTGTCGTATGCGTATCCTAGATCTAGTGGGATATTGGGTGATACGTTCCATGTGTGTGCAATTTAATTGTAGATCTATTTTCTCTTGTGTTCTTATTCATGGAGAAATGTAATTATATATATGTATATATATATAATGTTGTCTATATATATTTATGTAATGTTGTGTCTTAGATCTATGTATCTATGTATATACCATATGTGTATATATTGTATGTAACCATTCTTCTACATGTATATATATTTATATATGGTAGTATGTATAGATATGTATATATTAAGTTGATATTTATATGTTGTTATATTGTATATTTATATATGTATGTTATATATTGTGTATGTGTTTATATATATATATATACGTATGTATGTTGTTATAATTATGTTACTATGTATGTCTATATTTTTATATAGATATTATGTACATATATATGTATGGTGTATGTATATTTATTAGTAGTATTATATGCATATTATATATATATATATTATGTGGTTTTTATATATATATATATATATATATATATATATATATATATATATATATATATATATATATATAGGGCAGGAGCTATAGCGACAGCAACGTGTGTCATAGAAGCAGCAGCAGCAACAGCAGTAACAGCAGCCGCTATAGCGACAGAGTATCAGCAGCAACAGGATTTTCGGCGACAACATGAAGGGGCCTTTAGCGACAGTTTGGCAGTTTTATATTATATATATATATATATATATATATGTTTAGACATTTATATATATATATATATATATATATATATATATATATATATATATATATATATATATATGGTAATTGATATATATGTAAATATGTTCCTAATTGTTATTTGTATTATAGTATACTATATATAGATATATGTAGTATAGCATATATTATTTTAAGGGTAGTTAGTATAAGTAAGTATTGGGTATTACCTTGAGATACCAAGGTAATTAGAGATACCCAAAGTATTGGGTTTAGGTATCAATGTTATGGGTTAGTGTTGTGATACCAAGTTGGTTCAAAACCAAGGTATCTATTTAATATTTGTAATTAGGATTATATATAATTAATATTATTTGATATATATGTGATGCTTTACCTATTGTTTTACGTATCCAGAGATACAATATCCTAGTATCCTAAGATGTAGTTTATGACCTAGACTTTAGTATTTGAACCCAATATCTTTGTGATAGACTTTTGCAACCTAGAAATAGGTAGTTGACCATAGTTTGACATAGTTGACCATAGTTTGACTTGGAGTTGACTTAGTTTGACTTTTGATTTAGAGTTGACTTATTGACCTAAAAGTTGACTAGTTTAACTTTTTTTTTCGAAATCTTGTATTGATGTTATATTCCATATCTAGGTCTTCGAGGCACCGTGTCAGACATCTCTGAGACTATTCATTGGACTTCAGGCGAGTACATTCTCTGATAGTTTCTCATTTATGATATCCTCTATGTTTATTGTATCTAGGGTAGATATCCATGTTTCTTGACACGGTGGTTATACGGATTGGTATATCCGGATCTCGTCGTGAGATGTTATTCCTTGTATATGGTGTATCTTGTGCAACTTTTGTTTTATTGGTTATCTTGTGCATGTACAGACACTGATTCTCGGGAAGATTTGCTACCTTCCTAGAGAATCCCGTGCCATAGCATACCATGGTTGGATATATTATACCAGTCGGGAGTGGGGAGTATTTTAGTGTAGATATGTGATCATACCCTCCTTGTGCATATCTTGTTCCTTGTGAGTGTTGATCATACACCGCACGTATAATCAGCCAGGTCATTATACTCTTGTGCAAGTTCCCAAGCCGATCACATGTTAAGCTAGTACTCACACACTTAGACATTAGTACTCTTGTTCATTGACATATTGTTCATTATTATATTTATTCCAGTATTTTCTTATTGTGTATCTCTTGTATCTATTGTGCATCTTGTATATTCACATCTATTTACTATTACATAGTTTTTATCATTGATTAGAACTGTTGTTAGAGATATACTCTACTCCTTTTCTGACTGAATATATTTTTTCCAAATAACACTAAGGACTGGCACCCTACATATTATGGACCTCAGGATGTTGTGGGTTTAGAGTCAGAGACCCTGGTTCAGGAGGGACTTATCCCAACTGAGACAGATGACCCAAGACTTGTAGCTTCTTAGTATTCTTGGTACTGGATTTGTCTCCAGCTTATTTGTTAGTATTCTTTCAGACTCATTGATGTATTATTTAGACTCATGAGTTGTATGTGACTATTCTATTCTTTATCTGATCTGTGCTCGCTCCATCTTAGATCTGTGATTGAATATATTATTATTGCTGGTGGTTCATTATATTGCTAGATAGATTACCCAGACATCGTTCTACCGTCGATTTTGCGGCGTAGGCTGGGCGTTGTTCTCGACTTGTACACTTACACCGGGTGCTTGTTGTGACACATTTTTAGTGGTGGCCCATACAGGTCAGGCTTCGCAAGTTGTGCGATATTGTGGTAGTACGACGACTTAGTTGTACTACTGCAAGCCTGTGTCAGGATATAGGATATAGGCTATAGGCTGAGAATACTCAATCACATCGAGGAAAAATTTCTTTTGATTCGTTCAACTATTCTTTCTTGATATTGATATTTGATCTTTAAACTATTCTTTTCTTGAGTGTCTTACATCATGTGCTATATTAATTCCATTCCAGCTTTAGCTTTATTTGATAGTGGTGCTTCCATAGTTTTGTATCTGTTTTTTTGCTCAGAAGCACGGTTTGGTAGCTGAGTCTTTGCTTAGGACTTGCAAGATCATGACCGAGGGAGGCATTATCCTGGTTAATGATATTTGCAAGGATCAGAGAGTTACTCTAGGAGGCTGGGAGTTGAGTGCGTGTCTGCTTGTAATGCCACTTTTGAGCTATGACATTATACTCGGGATGGATTGGTTGAGTAGGCACCGTGCTAGCATAGATGGTAGATGAGGTAGAGTTTTGTTTGGTCCGCCAGGAGAGTCAGAGTTCGAGTTTGCTAGAGGAGCTGCAGAGCAGGAAGAAGGCATTATTTGTGGCACTATAGTGGAAGACAAGGAGTTGCTGCATCCGTTGATAGCAAAGTTCTTTGATGTGTTTCTTGAGGAATTGCCAGGGTTGCCGCCAGATCGAGATATTGAATTCTCTATAGACTTGGTGCCAGGTGCAAAACCAATTTTGCAGCATGTCTATAGAGTAAACAATATCGAGTTGGTCGAACTAAAGAAGCAGGTGGACGAATTACAGGATAAGGGGTTTATCAGATCGAGTTCTTTACCATATGGATCCCCGGTATTGTTTGTATCAAAGAATATTGGATTAGTGCACATGTGTATTGATTACAGGGCTTTGAATAATCTTACTATCAAGAATAAGTACCCTTTGTCATGGATCGATGATCTGTTCGATCAGTTGAGTGATGCCAAGGTATTTTCTAAGATAGATTTGAGATCAGGCTACCACCAGGTGAAAGTGAAGCCGGAGGACATACCGAAGACTGCTTTTAGAACTCGATATGGTCAGTACGAGTTTATGATGATGCCACTTGGGTTGACTAATGCACCGGCGGTATTTATGAACTTGATGAACAAGGTGTTCCATCAGTACCTTGACAAGTTCGTGGTGGTGTTCATCGATGACATACTTATTTACTCGAAGACACCGGAGGTGCATGAGGAGCATTTGAGGATTGCGTTAGATGTGCTGAGGAAGGAGAAGCTATATGGGAAGCTGTCCAAGTGTGAGTTCTTCCTGGATAAGGTAGAGTTCTTAGGATATGTTGTGACTGGTGATGGTATTTCAGTGGATCCTAAGAAGATCGCAGCAGTGGAATCTTGGAAGACCCCGAGTTCGGTAGCAGAGATCAGGAGTTTCTTGGGATTGGCAGGCTACTACAAGAGGCCTGTGCAAGATTTTTTAAGGATTTCCGAGTAGATGACCAGACTCACCAGAAAGGATATAGAGTTTGTTTGGACGAAGGATTGCCAGGTTGCTTTTGAGGAATTGAAGAAGAGGTTGACGTTGCTCATATTTTGATGTTGCTATCAAGGTCTGGAGGTTTCACTATTTATAGTGATGCATCGGAGAAAGGTTTGGGTTGTGTTCTTCAGCAGAATAGAAAAGTGATTGCCTATGCATCCAGGCAATTGTGACCTCATAAAAAGAACTATCCTACACATAATCTGGAGTTGACAGCAGTCATCTTCGCCCTGAAGTTGTGGAAATATTATTTGTACGAAGAGCGTGTGGAGATCTTCACAGACCACAAGAGCTTGAAGTACGTTTTTACGCCGAAGGAGTTGAACATGAGACTGATGAAGGATTTTGATATATCTTTGCAGTATCATCCTGGAAAAGCTAATATAATTGTTGATGCTTTGAGCAGGTATCCGGTAGCTATATTCTTGATGCAAGATTGATATTTGTTGGAGGACTTTGAGAGCTTGGGCATTGAGGTGATTGTTCCTGGTTTGGAGATGTAGATATAGGGATTGCAGATATATTCAGATTTGATGGACATGATCAAGGTAACACAGTATGATGATGTATCTCTAAGGAGCATCAGAGCTCAGGTGAGAGCAGGATTATAGGATAATTTCACCATTGCTGAGGATGGATCTTTAAGGCATATAATTAGATTGTGTGTGCCTAGTGGGGAGCTGTGTAAGAAGGTATTGCAGAAAGCGCATTGCTTTCAGTATTCCATGCATCCAGGTGCTAACAAGATGTATCGGGATATGCGAGAGAGTGTGTGGTGGTATGGCATGAAGAGGGAAGTAGCACTGTTTGTATCTAGATGCTTAGTGTGCCAGCAGGTGAAAGCCGAGAGGCACAGGCCAGGAGGTTTACTTCAGCCATTACCCATTCTATAGTGAAGTGGGAGCACATTACTATGGATTTTATGTCCGGACTTCCACAATCTCTAGGAGGGAAAGACGTGATTTGGATCATCGTTGATATGTTGACCAAGTCGGCCCACTTTTTTCTTTCAAGGTGGGTTTGTCTACGGAGAAGCTGGCAGAGATGTATATGAGGCAGATCGTTAGGATACATGGAGTTCCCGTCAGCATAGTCTCGGATCGGGATAGTCGCTTTACTTCTCATTTTTGGAGGCGTTTACAGGAGAGTTTGGGCACTCAGCTCAAATTCAGTACTGCATATCATCCCCAGACAGATGGCCAGTCAGAGAGGACTATTCAGACTCTCGAGGATATATTACGTACTTGTGTACTAGATTTTGGGGGTTCTTGGGAGGACCATCTCCATTTGGTAGAGTTTGCTTATAACAACAACTACCAGGCTAGTATAGAGATGTCACCTTTTGACGCTCTGTACGGTCGAAGGTATCGTACTCCCTTGTCATGGAACGATATTGGAGAGAGAGTTTTACTTGGACTAGAGATGATTGTAGATGCAGTGGAGAATGTTCAGTTGATCAGAGATAGACTTCGTGTGGCGCAGGACAGATAATGGCATTGGGCCGATACCCACAGGAGACCTTTGGAGTTTGAGGTATAGTTTAAATTTTTGTTTTGTGCTTGTTATTGGTTGTTTGTTATAGATTAAGTTCTTAAGATGGTATTTTGTTCTAGGAGGGTGGTTTGGTGTTTCTGAGGATTTCTTCGACATGAGGCATAATTCGCTTCGGTGGAGGCGGGAAGCTTAGTCCGCGATTCATCGAACCTTTTACTATTCTAGAGATGGTCGGTGCAGTTGCTTATAGACTAGACTTGCCACATATATTGGAGGGAGTGCACAACGTGTTTCACATGTCGCAGTTGAGACGGTACGTGGCAGATCCTAGTCATGTATTGGATCACTTGGAGATAGAGGTGGGCCCTACTCTTAGCTATCCAGAGCAGCCAATTGAGATTCTGGATCGGAGAGAGAAGGTGCTGGAGGAACCAGACTATTTCTTTGGTATACGTCGCATGGAGGCATCACTCTTCGGGGGAGTCTACCTGGGAGAGGGAGGATGAAATATGAGAGCGTTATCCATATTTGTTTGTGCCTTGAGGTATGTTCTTTTATAGTTTGTTCTGTTCTTTAGTTCTGTTCTATTATTTTCTGGGGGTAGTTTTCGTCTTTGAATTTTGAGGACGAAATTATTTTAAGAAGGGTAAACTTGTCACTACCATATTTTCTAGGAAAGGGTATTTTAGTAATTTTATATTTAAATAAAATATTGTGCATGATAAATAATTATTTGTTATATTATTTAATTGTTATTAGATGTTAGTGACTTATTTTGGACTTGTGTTAGTGGACCTAACTAGTTTAGTTTAGACTCATGGACCAACATGTATTAATTGTTAGATTTGAGCCCAATTAGAAAGCCTATTGATTAGGAGATGGATTAAAATTAATTAAACCTTTAGACTAGAAGCTTCCCTCCTTAATTATTTCTTCATGAGAGGTCTCAAGGGGTATAATGGATTACATAGTAGCTTAAGGAAGGGGTAGAGGGGGTCGGCCTATTAAAGAGGAGGAAAATAGTTTCTCTCTCCTCTTTTTATTTCAAAACTAGATCTAGAATTTTTCTCAACCAAATTTCTTCATTTCTACTTTATTTCCCTACCAAATTTTATCCCAATTCCTTCCTAAATCACTATTGGAGGCTTGTAGAACAATGATTTAGAAGGAGGAAGCAAGGATCTACAAGTTAGAGGCCAATTTTATCATATTTGGAGATTTTATTAGGAATCCATCTCCCAATAGGTACAATTCAGTTTTTCCCCTTAAATTAGGTTCTAAATATAAGATTTAACTATAAGAAATCAACCCATATGCATAGGCTACCCATAGGATTTGGTTTTGTGTTTATAGGAGGCATATTGAGAAAGTTATGGTGCTTTTTGTATCAATTTTTGGGAATTCCGATATTGATATTTGTTGTGTGTGTCAATTGGTCCTATAGATTAATTTGGCATGTGTTTGTATGTTTGGGGCTATTTTTGTATCCATAATTGGGTACGTGTATGTCGTATCCCAATAATTTGGTGATACATGTTGCTTTGGAGATTTTTCCTCTGACACAGGACTTTAAGCATGTCACATTTTGACATGGACACGTAGATTTGTATTTGACTCTTCGTATTGTTCATAAATGATATATATAACTTTTTTGTGTCCTTCGGGGTACGTTTGGATGTGTGGTGGACTCGTGTTGCTTGCGTATCCTAGATCTAGTGGGATACGGGGTGATACGTTCCATGTGTATGTAATTTAATTGTAGATCTATTTTCTCTTGTATTCTTATTCATGGAGAAGTGTATATATATATATATATATATATATATATATATATATATATATATATATAATATTGTGTATATATATTTATGTAATGTTGTGTCTTAGATCTATGTATCTATGTATATACCATATGTGTATATATTGTATGTAACCATTCTTCTACATGTATATATATTTATATATGGTAGTATATATATGTTAAGTAGATATTTATATGTTGTTATATTGTATATTTATTAGTAGTATTATATGCATATTATATATATATATATATATATATATATTAGTTTATATGTATATTATTATATGTATATTGTATATATATAGAGAGAGAGAGGGCAGGAGCTATAGCGACAACAGCGTGTAACAGCAGCAGCAACCGCTATAGCGACATCGGGAAGCATCGCAGTAGCAGCAACAATATCCAGCAACAGCAGCAGCAAGAGCTTTGGTAACATACTGCAGAAGTTCGTCACCATAACAGCAGAATCAGCAGCCGTATCAGGGGCTATAGCGACGGTTTTTGGCGACAGCTACAATGGTTTGTCACTAAAATAGCAGAGTATCAGCAGCAACAAGGTTTTCAGCAACAGCAGGTAGGGGCCTTTAGCGACAGTTTGGCAGTTTTATATTTATTATATATATATATATATATATATATATATATATATATATATATATATATATATATATATATATATATATGGTAATTGATATATATGTAAATATGTTCCTAATTGCTAGTTGTATTATAGTATACTATATATAGATATATGTAGTGTAACATATATTATTTTAAGGGTAGTTAGCATAAGTAAGTATTGGGTATTACCTTGAGATACCAAGGTAAGTACCACGGTAATTAGAGATACCCAAGGTATTGGGTTTGGGTATCAATGTTATGGGTTAGTGTTGTGATACCAAGTTGGTTCAAAACCAAGGTATCTATTTAATGTTTGTAATTAGAATTATTATAATTAATATTGTTTGACATATATGTGATGCTTTACCTATTATTTTACTTATCCAGATATACGGTATCCTAGTATCCTAAGATGTAGTTTATAACCTAGAATTTAGTATTTAAATCCAATATCTTTGTGATAGACTTTTGCAACCTAGAAATAGGTAGTTGACCACAGTTTTACATAGTTGACCATAGTTTGACTTAGGGTCGACTTAGTTTGACTTTTGATTTAGAGTTGACTTGTTGACCTAGAAGTTGACTAGTTTAACTTATTTTCTTTCCAAAATCTTGTATTGATGTTATATTCCATATCTAGGTCTTCGAGGCACAGTGTCAGACATCTGTGAGACTATTTATTGGACTTTATGTGAGTACATTCTCTGATAGTTTCTTATTTATGATATCCTCTATGTTGATTGTATCTAGTATAGATATCCATGTTTCTTGACACGATGGTTACACGGATTGGTATATCTGTATCTCTTCATGAGATGTTATTCTTTGTATATAATGTATCTTGTGTAAGTCTTGTTTCATTGGTTATCTTGTGCATGTACAGACACTGATTCTCGGAAAGATTTGCTACATTCCTAGAGAATCTCGTGCCATAACATACCATGGTTGGATCTATTATACTAGTCGGGGGTGGAGAGTATTTTAGTGTAGATATGTGATCATGCCCTTCTTGTACATATCTTGTTCCTTGTGAGTGTTGATTATATACCGCACGTATGATCAGCCAGGCCATTATACTCTTGTGCAAGTTCCCAAGCCGATAACATGTTAAGCTAGTACTCACACACTTAGATATTAGTACTCTTGTTCATTGACATATTATTCATTATTGTGTTTATTCCAGTATTTTCTTATTGTGTATCTCTTGTATCTATTGTGCATCTTGTATATTCATATTTATTTACTATTATATAGTTTTTATCATTGATTAGAACTGCTGTTAGAGATGTACTCTGTTCCTTTCCTGATTGGATATATTTTCCCCGATGACACTAAGGACTGGTACCCTACACATTATGGACCTCAGGATGTTGTGGGTTTAGAGTCAGAGACCCTGGTTCAGGAGAGACTTATCCTAACTGAGACAAATGACCTGAGACTTGTAGCTTCTTAGTATTCTTGGTACTACATTTGTCTCCAGCTTATTTGTTAGTATTCTTTCAGACTCATTGATGTATTATTTAGACTCATGAGTTGTATATGACTATTCTATTCTTTATCTGATTTATGCTCGTTCTATCTTAGATCTGTGATTGAGTATATTGTTATTGTTAGTAGTTCATTATATTGCTAGATAGATTACCCAGACAATATTCTACCGCCAATTTTGTGGCGTAGGCTGGACGTTGTTCCAGACTTGTCCCCTTACACCGGGTGCGGGTCATGATAAATCCATCCCGAGGACTACATCAAATCCCGAAAGTGGCATTATAAGGAGCTGTACCTTAAACTCTCTACCGGCTATGATGATCGGGCACTCACAAGTATCTCTAAATAGGACTATTCCTCCACCGATCATGATTTTGTAGGCCTTCTTCGTAAACCCAGTGTCTAAGTTGTGTCTAAGCTTGAATTCTGAAGATACAAAACTGTGCGATGCACCAGAATCAAACAATGCAATAGCAGAATGTGAGTAAAGTAGGATAGAACCTGTGATGACATCAACAGTCGCCTTTGGCTCCTCCATAATCATGGCAAAAGCTCTCCCCTGAGGTGCTGCCCCCTTCTGCTGTTGGTGTTGTGCAAACTTCTGCTGTTGTGTTGGAAGAGGTAGGCCTCGTGACTGAAATCCTGATTATCTCCTGTAGTAGGGCCTCCTGCGGGACGAAGAAGTGCTACATGACACTCCCTAGCCTGATGCTTATCGAATCCACAAATCAAGCAATGTCCAAGGCATTTCTTGCAAACTGCCAAGTGTGCCCTTTCTTCTGGCAATATTCATAAGCAAGAATCGGCTGCATCTGCCTCTGCTACTGGACTGGTGGTGCTCTAGCGGGAGAAGGATGAGGTGGAAAAGGCTTGGCCAGAGTGTTCAGGCGTTTGGTAGTGCCTGAGTAGATGCTAGTGCCTCTAAAGGCATCTCTATCCCTCTTTAGACGAGGGCCCAGCTTGGCTTCTATTCCTTGGACAATGGATAACATTTGTGCATAGGTCTCTGCGCTACTAGCCACGACATAAACACTGATCTCTGTGGCAAGTCCCTGACGAAATATCCTAGCTCGGTCCTCCGGGTCTCACACCATTTACTCGACGAAGCGACTTAGACGGCCAAAGTCTGTCGTATACTAATCTACCGTGCGAGATCCCTGCTTTAGGTTCTGGAATTGTCTCTCCAGGGTCTCTTTAGCCAAGGCGGAAAATAACTTTTTCTTGAACAGCTCCCAAATCTCTCCCAAGTTAGTCCTGGAACAGGAAGTTTAGGCTCATTATGAAACTAAGTCCTAGCTATATCTCAGAACTGTAGTCCAGCAGCTTCAATCTTCAAGTCTTCTGGAAGCCTAGCGACTCCTAGAAGTCGCTCAATATCCTTTATACACTCGTTTGCGTAGATGATCCTCTTCGTGCCTTCGAACTCTCTGGGGTTAAGTCTCCTGAAGTCCAGAATAGTCTCGAACTTGGGTTGGGTAGACGACTGCTGGGTTGCTTGGGCCGTCATCTTGTCCATAGCGGCCAAAGGGACTAGATGAGCATTTTCTATGCTCTCCCTAATGATAACGGTCTGATCTCGCTGATTCTCTACTAATCTGCGAATCTGGTCGCGCTGAGAGTCTACCAACCCTTGGATCTGATCTCGTTGGGAATCCATTAAGCCTCGGATCAGCTCAAAAAGTTGGGCGCCATCAAGGGATGAGGATTCAGTAGGCGGAACGACATGAATGCGTCCCTGTGGTAGAAGTACGAGAGGTTGGAAAGGAGTTTCGGCTATCTCTCTGTCTCCAGGCTGAGCAGGAGATGCTCCCCTGGTAGCCGCTATACTTGAAGTGCGGCCTTGCGTCTCCTTTCTTACTTTTGCCATTATCTGAAATGGAGGAAAGGGAACATAAGAGTCCATAGGAGATACAAAAATTAAAAGAAATAAAGTAAGAGAGAAATAATGAAGTGCTAATTCCCTCCAATCGGTCCTAAGCTATGATGAGTTCCTAGACCTACATCGGCCACCACTAAAAATATGTCACACCCCGCTCCCGAATAATCGAATACGGGCCGGGCATGTCCAGCCTACGCTGTCGTTGACAGCGGTAGTTAGCTGTCCACACCTCAATTTTATTCAATTATTCCCTTACAAATAATCACCATAATTAATATTGCTTTTTATTGCAATTATTCTATAAGAATGTACGGGAACAAACCCGGTGAATATAGACGATAATCAAAACATGATACAATCATCATACAAAGCAATCTAAAGAAACTAGACAATAATCTAAGCCTCCAAAGGAGTGTCCTCCATGTCCGGGGAGGTCTCCAGACTAGCATCACCTATGGTCTCGTCCTGGGGACCTTAGAAAGTTGGATAATCTATGTCATTATCACCTACCATGGTTATCCAGTCAGGAAGGAGCAAAGTAATATACATATCTCATAGTGCTATACCACATGATGCAAGAAAATAATATAATACAATATAGATAAAAATGATAAGTAACAGGAAAACAAGAGTAACTGTCTACGTGCTCTAGCTACGTGTGGAACGCGTGCATGGAACACTATCAAGCTTGTAGGGGCTACATCAAGAATCAGGTATATCATGAATGATATACTATAAGTCACGCACATACGTAAATGGACATCAGGCACGTATATTGACGGTGCTATCATTCACGTATTTGTCCAAGGCTAGGAAAACCACATGCCCTTATAGTGTTCCCCCTTCTTGACATGACAAGATACGACATGATACGTGAACATGTGCAAAAGAATAATAAGCATGCATGAAATATTGCATAGAAAAGTAAGATAATATGTACTTGCCTTGGCCCTCAGAATGGATGATGGTGTGGAAAGATCCTCCTAACAAGTAAGGTTCATATGTTAGTCTCAAAATTGAATATTCTGAATAACTAATGGGTTTTCTAATCATTCCTCTTAGTTAATTATTTTCTAAAATCTAACACCTTTTTCCCAATGAACCTTTATTAATTCTAATTATAATGCGTTAATTCTTACTATCATAACCTCCCTGGTTAACTAAACAATCCACCAAAGTTATACTTATTTTCTATTAAACTACTTTCTATTTAGACAGACAACTAATGCTTGGCTAATGCTTGGGGAGGAAAGAAATCATATTTAATTATTTGGGTTGGGAACCGAATCATCGGGTATGAGTGAGTTGGTTGGTTTGCATACTGCATACTAATTTGAGAATTGATTTTGATCCTAAGGCCTGCCTGCTCGGTTGTGGGCTTGGGTCTGGCCCGCTCTAACAAGATAATTTAATTAACATATAATTTTACTCATCTTGGCAATTATTAGTAATCTTAGGGTAGAATAGTTATTTATTCTTCCTAGTACTTATTATCAAAGAATTTATTATTGCAAAATTTTATTAGGAAACCCTTTATTTAGAAAGAGGGGTTACAAACCTTAACATACTTTTGTATTAAACTATGTTGCAAGTGATGTACAAATTGTACAATAGTATAGGATTCCAATAATCAAAAGGCTCTAAATTTTTTAAACTATGTCAAACTGTTCTATTTTTAAGAAACTGAAATAATATGGTCATTAAACTATATAAAATATATATTTTTAGAGTAGTTGAAAAAAAACTATTTTATAGTATTTGTGCTTGGCCTTTAAAACATTATAAACTGCCATGCAATACTTGTCAAATGAAGCAACTTTCTCGTACGATAGTAACGATACAATACCTTGTCCACTCATATTTTTTCACATGCTTCATGCAGGATTGAAGCTAACAACTAGAACTAAAGAGTGACACGATATTAATATAAAATATTTGATGTAGCAAAAGTAAATCATTTATCTCTCATGTCCTAACTCTAAAATACAAGATAAGTGTGTGATACCATCGACTTCTAAGTCATCTAAAAAATGCACACAAGTCCTAACCTTATAGGCATGTTTGATTGTTCGTGTTAAATTGAACAAAATAACTTGTTATTACCAAACTTTTGGAAATTCAGAAAAGTGTTGGTGTTGGATGGAGTTTCCAACCTATGTAGAGAATATCTTGGAATACGACAATCGCCATTCGTGTGTTGAAGAAACTTAGAGAGTGCGACGCCCGCCATCCATATGTCGGATAAGTTCAGGAATCTGCCTTAGACATGATGCAAGACTAGACGATAGCTTGACAAGTATAATCAGGATAGGGACAAGCAATCAACCATGAAAATTTATCTTATCAGTACAAGTATTTCAGTTCTGGAGATTCTAGCATGTAAGGAGTGAGCTACGTGGAGCTACTATCAGGTTTATCAATACATGTCAGGTATCTGGAGTCAGGAATCAGGTTTATTCAGTACAAGTTAGGTGCCGGGAGTTCTCAGTTTAATAGTGCCATTATATTTTATTTTCTGGGTATTCCATATTCTGGTAAGTGTAGCATCCAGGTTATAAGCAATTTAGAAATAATATGTATCATATGAATTTAACTAATTGGGCCAAGCACAAGGAGTAAATAATCTATAAGAGAACATATAACAAATAAAAATATTGTTACTATAAGTGCTATAAGTGCAGGAGATGAGCTAGCCACAGGCAAGAAACTGGCCGCATGGATCAAATTGGCCGCAGGTAAGAAATAAGCCCCATGCAGGAAGCTGGCCACATGGATCAAACTGGCCGCATGCAAGAAACTGGCAGCATGGATCATCGCAAGGTCTACTCCTCGGGACAAGGGTTGAGTGACAGGATTAAATACAAGGCCAGAAAGTGACTGAAGTGACTAACCAATAAGGCGTGTAAGAGAAGTGACCGATGTGACTTGCCAATAAAGCATGTCAGAGAAGAAAAGACAAATTCAGGGAAAATTGTGCCAAGGCGGTACTGAGTCATGCATTAGGAAAGGGACGCATAGCTTGGGGCCCCATGGACAATTTTGGCCGCATAGACAATTTTGGCCGCATGCTTCTCTGGGCCGCATGTAATCAGGAACTTAGAGATTTTTTTTCGTTCAAGTTTTATGCATTTGGTCAAGGGATGCATGTGCAGATTCAACCATGCGTCCAACAAGATGGCCGCATACTGAGTTTGGAGCGAGGAGTCCGGGCCGCATGTAAAGTAGGCTGTATGGAGCTCCTTTGTCCCAGAACAGCAAGTTCCAGTCATAAAAAAGCTCAAAGTCCTGAAAATATGATTCTCCATGAAATCCTTCTTTCCAGCTCAAATCCAGATAAATAAAGTTCTAAATCACTTAAAATCAGATGCTCTCTCACATAGAACAACTAGTTTTGAAAAATAACAAGTTTTGAGAGATCAAAACCATAAAAATGTTAAGAAAATATTAAATTAAAAATGTAGATCTAGTCCAACCAAGCTATCAGAACCAAAAATACCATGAAGTAAACATGCATAGGAGTTCATAGAGCACAATCTAGACCAATAAAATACAAGAAATCCATAATAAAGTAAAAGTGCAAGTTCTCCATCATTGGCAAGATGTACTTGCCTAGAACCACCACTAACTACTACCACAACTACCAAGGGAAATGGGAGGGGGACCGATCCAGGGCTGCTCTTGGCTAGGGAGGAGGGGAGAGGAAAGAAGAAGAAAATAAAAAGAGGGGATAGTAAAAGAATTGGGAAGAGAGAGAAAGAAAGGGGTTATATATCAAGGGTGGTTAACACTATTCACAAATCTAGAAATTACATCAAAGCAGCTAGAGAAATCCAAAAAAATATACGTGAAGCAATAAACAGCAATAACACATATATACAAGATATGAACATGAAAAATACACGATAGTGAGATGAGTCGCACACTACACACTATGGTCCATAGGATGGTGAGCCAGTTGAGATAGTACCCATAAAGCCTTTTGAGATAGTACTAGCAGTCGAGGAGACTTAGCTAGTTCATTTATGATATTGTATTTGTCTCATTTTAGATATTTTGACATGTATTATATTTGAGACTATTGTGTTAAGATTAGGCTATTGGACATGGACTTGTGATGTATTGTGTCTCTGTATTTTTTTCTTTCTATTCTATATCATACCATATCTTCCTCTAGTTTGTATTATGATTGAGTATTGATTACCATTATCATATTATCATATTGTCCTCCATTTGAGATTTAAGATATCTTGACATGTACTTTATATATATTGTGTACGATATTTAGATAATATGGTTAACCTAGACAACGTTCTACCGTCGATGCTGCGGTGTAGGCTAGACGTACCTACGTACTCGTGCCCCTACACCATGTACGGGTCATGACACACCGACAAGATCTCTATATTCAACTCCATCAGTCGGTTGTAGCATTCTTGCGACATGTTAAAATCAGCCTTGATACTTAACAGTCTTATAACCACCTCAAATGGTGAATGATCCACACAACCAGGATATAATAAAGTTCTTGCATTCTCCAATAACCCCATAGACTTTGTAGCATTGACATTCGGTGCCTCCTCATCTGTATCATAATTTTTTGGATCGAAACTAGGCCCTGCAACATCAAAAACTATGTTCACGCACCCGTCGTCATAATCAGCGTAGTCGTGGACATCCATATACGGCTCCAGCTCTGATGCTAGAGGTACAAGTTCTTCGTGTGAGGTCTATTGATAGTAATTTGGCGTAAAATCTTTCGAGTACAAATAATATGTTATATCCACTTTTTAGTGATATCTCAAGTTGCGATATCTCACATACATACACTTAATTTTGGTGCCGTCCATGTACTGAGGGAACGCCTTGGTGAACTGCAAGAACTATTCCATCCCCTGTATGAATTTATCCCACACACCACACATGTCATCAAGATGACAGTTGTACATCCACGAACAATGACGCAGGTAATAATTCAGATCTATTTCTAGATACTTTTGAAAAGATGAATATACATCATTCAAGTATATTATCTAAATGGATGCAAAGATGGATATATATGTTCATCAAAGTAACAACTCCTATTGATGTGTGAGTATTCGAGTTATGATGCTTGAGTATCCATATCGTGATTCATGAGTATCCGTATAATAAGTAAATATATAAGTTTGATATTGATTTCCAAACCTAGTAGACATGAAGACAACTCCGATTTGAGGATATAGGTGGTGTCACGTATTCCTTGTGAGCCATTATATGGAAAGAAATTTTACTTCTACAAGCCGATTTGACACGATACTTACTGGGATACCATGTTGTCTTTATCTGTCGTATATATATTTCAGCCAATTGTTCTGTAGACTGTCCTACTCAAAAAGAAAAAAAGTGAGCTACTTTTGTGAGACGATCTACTATCACCCAAACTGCATCTCGACCAGTCGGTGATCTAGGTAAACCAGTCACAAAGTCCATCGTGATGTGTTCTCACTTCCACTCTGGAAAAAGAAGTGGCTGTAATAATTTTACCGGTCTCTGTTGTTCCGTCTTCACTTGTTGACATATCAGACATCGCAATACGAAGTGTGCCATTTCCCTCTTTATTTTGTTCCACTAAAAGTTTTGCTTGATATCTTGGTACATCTTTGTACCTCCCAGATGAATAGAATACTGGAAACTATGTGCTTCAGTTATAACTTTTTGTCGAATATCCCCTCTTGGTATGTATAGTCGATTTTCAAACCTTAGCGTTCCATCCGCATGTATTGTCAACTCCTTCCGAAGACCTGATTTACATTCTTCTTGTACCTTTTGAATCTTCGGGTCCTCTGTCTGAGCTAGTTTGATTCTATCTACCAAAGTTGGCTGAATTTGTTGGCTAGCCTGAACTCCTGTACTCTGTAGAAGTACTATCTCGATACCCATCTCTAGTAAGTCTTCTAGAATGTGCTTCTGTATAGTCAACATAAACTTGCTACTTCTTCTGCAAAGTGCATCGAATACTACATTAGCCTTGCCTGGATGGTACTGAAGTTCCATGTCATAGTCTTTCAACAACTCTAGCCACCTTCTATGCCTCATTTTTAGGTCCTTCGGCGTGAACACATACTTCAAACTCTTATGATCTGTGAATATTTTTACTTGATCACCATATAAGTAGTGCCTCCATAGCTTAAGTGCAAATACTACTACTGCTAGCTCCAAATATTGAGTTGGATAGTTCTTCTCGTGATCTCCGAGCTGCCATAAAGCATACGCTATCACTCTTCCTTGCTGCATCAAAATACATCCAAGTTATTTTTTAGATGCATCACAATACACTGTGAATCCTCCGGAGCTTGCTGGAAGAGTAATGATTGGTGTAGAGATTAACTTCTTCTTCAACTCTTCAAAGGCTATCTGATATTTCGCTAACCACACAAATTTAACTTTCTTGTGTGTTAACCGAGTCAATAGTTCTGAGATCTTAGCAAAATCTGACTCAAATCTTCTATAGTATCCTGCCAAGCCCATAAAATGATGCACTTTCGCTACTGTCTTTGGAATTGGCCAGTTCTCTACTGCCTCTAACTTCTTGGGATCAACTAACACTCCTGCTCCAGAAATTATATATCCAAGAAAGGATATGTGATCCAACCAAAACTTACACTTACTAAGCTTCCCATATAGCTGGTGCTCCCTCAAAGTTTGCAGAACTATCATGAGATATTCTTCATGCTCCTCCTCATTATGAGAATATACCAGGATATTATCGATGAATACTACCACAAATCAGTCTAAGTAAGTCATGCAAATACGGTTCATCAAATCCATTAATATCACTGGAGCATTAGTCAGTCCGAATGGCATAACTAAGAATTTATAATGCCCATATCATGACCTAAATGCCGTCTTTAGTATATCCTGCTCCCAGAATCGCACTTGATGATATCCTAACCATAAATCTATCTTAAAAGACTCTTGCTCCACTTAACTGGTCAAATAAATCATCAATCCTTGGTAATATATACTTGTTCTTCACTGTTACTGCATTCAACTGCCTGTAATCTATACACAACCGTGTCGATCCATCATTCTTCTTCACCAATACCGCTGGTGCTCCCCATGGTGATGCACTGGTCCAAATAAATTTCTTTGCCTTCAGTTCTTCCATGTGTCGATATAACTGATCAAGTTCTGATAGTGACATAGGGTAAACCTTCTGGGATACTGTTTCTGCTCCTGGCATCAAATCTATACAAAACTCTACTGCTCTATCTGGGTACTGGTCCTCCCTTATTATTCTGTCCATGAGGTCTCTTCCGATCCACTCTTCTGGATGCCATCCTTTGAGAAGTAAGCTCGACTCTCTTGGCTGTTATCAATACCGCCTCTAAGGTCTGGTAGTTGTGCACCTCTTCCATGTGTAAGATCTCCAAGTGAAGTCCCTGTTGGAACCTCATTGCTCTTTCCAACTCTGTTGCTACCATGGTGTAACGACCCGTTCTGCTCAAGCGGACAGCCGATTCAAACGACGCAAGTACAATGATCCGACCTACTTTGCTCAGCGAGTAGATTCATTTA
This sequence comes from Iris macrosiphon, assembly GCA_036927795.1. Taxonomy (NCBI): domain Eukaryota; kingdom Viridiplantae; phylum Streptophyta; class Magnoliopsida; order Asparagales; family Iridaceae; genus Iris; species Iris macrosiphon. The sequence continues at coordinate 100,774,904 of JAYESA010000019.1, forward strand.
AGGCAAAGGTATATACCCCCTCAAAAATCTTTATTTTAGGTAGACTAGATATGGTTAAAAATTTTGGTTTAGCATCAGGGTGTTTAAGGTTTAGAAATTTGGTTGCGTAGACCGGTTCTTTAATTTAAACCCTTAGTGCACCTTACCGTTGCTACAATAATTGGAGCCCAACCATAGCATTTATTTTCCAACAAATTATTGCACATTTGACCAGACAAGCCAACCTAAGCGCTGGACATTTCTGTCACTCACAAACACCCTCCCTTGTGCTCTTATTTAATTGCACAACTTTTCAGTCAGGAAATCAATTCTTTAATCCTATGTCGTGTACCTATGTCGTTGCCATTAATTTGGGGACACAAACTCAACCCGTTTCGCTAAAAAAATTAAAGGGCCCAAGACTGACACCAAGTCTACACCGTTCATGACTTTGTGTCACTCCTAATTGAGATCCTATGTGCCCCCATTTAATTTAAGAGCACGTGATATTTTATTTAAATAAATTGGGAACACCAACTTAAACTAATCCCAACCTAACCCTAATTTAACCCAATACCCCTTTCATGAAGCCCATATAAAATACACAACACCCCTCACCCTACAAAATACCAAATATTACTTTTCACACAAATCCTCACCATTTTTCCTTTTATGTGCAAATACCCAAAAGTTAAGGGGCTTAATAGCAAATAGGGTGCTAGGTGTTACCACCCTATTGGTTAAAGCCAATGAAGAACCCCCCAACCTCACATGACCGGTCATGTCTCTCTCTCTCCCCATTTGCTTTGTATAACTTTTCATGTTGAATCAAGACCCTTGATTCAAATTGCTACATCATCACCACCACACATCCCCCCTATATTAACACATTCTCACACCATTCTCAAGGTGGCCGGCCCTAATCCTAAGACAAACTAGGAATCCCCCCTCTCTCTCCTCCCTCTATTTTTTCTACAGCCGACCAACCCTCCCTTTTTCTTTTTTGTCTTCTTCTTCACTCATTCTTCTCACAGCTCCGGCCACCCGCCGAGCTCCGGCCACCACCTCCTTCAGCAGCACCCCGACCTCACTGTCAACTCCGCGTTATCACCATCTCCATGACTCAGACCTCCACAAACTACCCGCAGACATCACCACCTCCTCCGCCATGGCTCCATCTACCACCACCATCACCGCCTCTACTGCCATAGCCTCACCCGCAGCCGCCAATACATAATCCTCCACAAGCCACCATGAACCGTACCACCTTCACCCCTCCGGCCAACCCAATACCGCCGTTGCCATCCCCATGAGCCACCACGACCACTACCTTCACCCCACCGGCCAACTCTCCATCGTAGACCGCCGCTGCCATCCCCACGGGCCACCACGACTACCACCTTCACCCCTCCGGCCAACTCTCCACCACAGACCATCGCTGCCATTCCCCCAAGCCACCACAACCACCACCTTCACCCCTGTGGCCAACATCTTCGCCACTACTGCCACCGACCTGACACCATAAGCCACCGCTGTCCTAGCTCCTCCCCACGGCCTCGAGAAAACGCGACTCAAACCCGAGTTCAACCTCCCCGATTTATAAAGTGATATCTTCCTTCTAGCGCAACCGATCCTTGAACCAATTCTTCGGGTATGAACCCTAATTAACCCTGTTGCAGAGTATTCAATTAGAATATTTTAGCTTGCTTTCTTTTGTTAGTAATTAGAGTTCCAATTCTTGAGAAACACTATTTTATAAAACAATGATACTTTTTGATACGGAGTTGGTCCTGTCAAATCGAATAACCTCATTAAATACCGATCACATCGAAAGACACGTATCATCAACGTGGATGTGTGGGCTTTCGCGAAATTTAATTTAGATGTGCGTGCACACCGGAATTAACACATATCCGTCAAAAAGTATCGTATCGACATGTTTTGACACTCGTCCTAATTTTGTGTGTGCCTGTCGTTTTACAACAAAACTTGTGTCATCGGATTTGCAATATTATGCTGGTCCTATGATCCAAGTTTGGTTCAATTCTGAGAACGTTGGCAAAATATCGTTTTGTGGGTCCCACGGTTCCATATGACGGGCGATTTTATAATTGGCTCATCAGAATTCAGTTCTGATTGTTCTGTTGGGTTTGTATCATCATTCTGGACTAATAGACAATAAGTTTGATAAATTTGGAGAACTTTATCTCTGGCACATTTTTCTGTGCAAGATGGACCTGGGCCCACTTGTGGACCCCGTGTTGACCAAAAACTGCATTTTTCCTCCTGTGTCCAAATTGGACGTATGTATATACTTTTCTAAGTATCTCACTAATTTTAAAACTGTTGGTGATATTTGTGACAGCATCCGAAGATATCTGCTCCGGTTTCCATCTTGAGCTATTACTTCCTAGGCGAGTTCGAATCTTCGCCTGGCTTCCAGGTGAGTGTACCTTGCCATCCTGTATCTCAATTTCCAGATTACTATTTATTTTATCTATGCATTGTATGCGCTTTGGATCAGAATCATTACTTAGCATCCAGGTCGTAACCGGGTGCAGACGTTCATTGGTAACGTCTGGTATCAATTGATTGATGTTCGCAATATCTTGATGTACCTACTTGGTTACATTGGAACCCTAGGACACATTCATACACCATCATCGTGCCAGACTTCCTGTATCCTGATACTTTCAGCATGACCAGAATCTGGGATGACTTTAGGGTCGTGATTGTTGATAGTTACTTCAGTATGACGAGACTGTTAGATAAAGGTTCAGGTTCAGCGAACACTCATTGACCACTTTGGGAGGAAAAGACAGTTATTAGACGTTTGGGCTACTCTGCACGTGCTATATATATGTATATGTTCCTATTTATGTAGTGTTCCTGCATCCGGAGTCGTAGTATCACCCTTGTGACTCTATGCTTGAAGCTACGATATGCCTCGTGTGTCTCTGTGCCTCGGAGCTACGGTTTTATATTTGGAAAGCCCACGCATCGAATATTGTCTTCAAAGTTATGTCTTACTTAGGTGGTTATCCTAGATTATACCGGCGTTGCACTTGTTCTTTCTGTTATACTATGGCATACTATTTTTGTACCTTGTTACGTGCCTCTGAGGACCTAGTTCCTTGCCAGATTGTAGGGCCGATTGCTGACGTGAGGCTGGAGCTGCTGATGAGTATTATACCTGTATGCAGATATGGTTACTCGATATTTGTATTTATTTCTTCGTTATTCAGCTATTATGATCTTTGCTTATTTTCTGCTAGTATAGCCCAATATTTGTAGACTCATATTATTTTCCTTTGAGTCTATTCGGACGAGTGTAGTATGGGATGCACACCATGATACATGTTGTCCTTTCTTTATTTCATATCTATGTGGTTTGAGACATAGACATATAGACCGTATTTTCTAGATAGTAACCCTCATTTACAACATATACGTATTCAGAGTCGGACTGGAGTCCCCTTGGTACATAGCTGGCCATTGCCACATGGCCTAGTCTCTTATATTTTGGGACTGGAGCGTGACATGGTTTTTGTGGTGGCCAATGCATGTCCAAGAGCATATCGTTTTGGTTACGTTACTATACCAAATGAGCCTGCAATTTAGGATTTAATGTTGAATAGGATCTTAATACATAATCGATTTTTAAAACTCTCTTTGTATTTGATTATCGCCCTTGGACTTCCAAAATTGTATTTGTTCATTTTTTATCAATATCGTTATCATTGTTTCTCATCTTCTTTTAATTCGGAAAGACGAATGCTTGTGCTTGATGGTTCCCTCTAGAAGAAGATCGTAGTCCAGACGACAGAAGGCATGATTAATGTAATATTTTGTGAGAGGATGGTTACCCTTAATATGGTAGCTTGATAGGTTCTTTTTAGATTTTAGAACTAGTGTAGATTGTTAGCAAAAGAATTGGACCTAGTAGTATGTTCCTAGAACTGATAAAACCCTACCCTTACTTGAGATAGTAGTGAGTTGGGAAGTTCTGGAAGTTAGAAAGATTGTTGATCCTAACCCTCTAGAATGATTGATAGAAATGCATAGCTAGATGTTAGAAAGTAGTTGTAGCTTAGGATAGCGATACCAGGAACGGTATTATAAACTGGAGAGGATGAAATTTTAGGCTCTCACTTGGAAGATGATTATCTGATACTAGAAATTCTAGCATGTGCTTGGGTGATATCATTATTATAATTGTACTATGTGACTCTGAGTAATAATAACAAAAAGAAGAAAATTGAGGAATACTATTTTGGGGAAATTTTTTGAGGAGAAGAGTAATTATACAATAGGGATTTATTATGAGGTTAAGTCTAGACTATGACATTGTCCTAGGCATGTATTGGTTGAGCCAATACCATGCGACGCTAGATTGCCGACGTGGTTGTGTTATATTTAGACCACCAGATCACCCTGAGTTTGAGTCTCTTCGGGGAGCCCGAGAGCAAGGTGTCCAACCTACCTTAGTGTTACACATTGCAGAAGGTAAACCGGTGTACCCTCATGTTATATCAGAGTTTAAGGATGTATTTTCAGAGGATCTTCCAGGCCTGCCACCTGACAGAGAGATAGAGTTTACTATATAGTTGACTCCTGGAGTTGAGCCAGTTACTTCTCCCATCTACAGACTAGCACCGAAAGAGTTGGTTGAGTTGAAGGTCCAAGTAGAGGATCTCTTAGACAAGGGTTTTATTCGGGCTAGTATTTCTCCATGGGAGCACCCACCTTATTTGTGCCGAAGAAGGACGGGACGGGACGTTTGTGTAATGATTACAGGACGCTAAATGCTACAACGGTAAAGAACAAGTACCCTTTGCCGTACATTGGTAATTTATTTCATTAGCTGAGTGGTGCATGTGTATTCTCGAAGATCGATTTCAGATCCGACTATCATCAGATCAAGGTATGAAAGGACAACATTCCGAAGACAGCTTTTCGGATGAAGTACGGGCACTATGAGTTTTTAGTCATGCCGTTTGGTTTAACCAATGCTCCAGTAGTATTTATGAGCCTGATGAACAAGATTTTCTACTAGTACTTGGATAAGTTCGGGGTGGTATTTATCGACGATATCTTGGTGTATTCTAAGAGCCAGGAGGAGCACGAGGAGCATCTCAGGATCCTATTGGAGACACTGAGGCAAGAGAGGCTGTATGCCAAGCTCAGCAAATGTGAGTTCTGTTTGGATAGAGTACCATTCCTGGGTCACATAATCACTGGAGAAGGACTATCAGTTGACCCGGAGAAGATCGCTATAGTGGAGACGTGGCCTACCCCTACATCAGTTATGGAGGTTAGAAGTTTTCTCGGACTTGCCGGATATTATCGAAGGTTCGTGGAAAACTTCTCGAGGATCGCTGCGCCTATAACGCGGGTCACATAAAGGCGATGAGTTTATCTGGATTAAGGAGTATCAGACGGCTTTCAACGAGCTGAAGAAGCGTCTGACGTCATCACCAATTTTGGCACTTTCTTCTGGATCTGGAGGATTTGTGGTATATAGCGATGCATTTGGGAGCGGATTAGGATGTGTAATGATGCAACACGACAAAGTGATATCTTACACATCGAGACAGATTAGGGTTCATGAGAAAAACTATCCGATGTACAATCTAGAGCTAGTTGTGGTGATATTTGAACTAAAGCTTTGGCGGTACTACGTTTATAGAGAGCGGGTTAAGATTTACACAGATCATAAAAGTCTGAAGTATGTCTACACTCAGAAGGAGCTCAATATGAGATAGAGACATTGGCTAGAGATGATGACAGACTATGATATCGAGTTGTAGTACCACCCTGGCAAGGCGAATGTTATAGCAGATGCCTTAAGCAGGAAGCCCATATCATACTTTTTGACGACTTAGCGACATTTGTTAGAGGATCTTCAGGATCTCAGGATAGAGGTTGTATTGCCAGGCATGGATGGACAGATGGCCAGTTTAAAGGTTCAGTCTACATTGGTTGAGAGGATCAACGCAGCCCTGCTTACCGATGCGAGATTCCGACAACTGCAAGAGAGGACAGAGGCCGACATGCAGATGGGACTCTGAATTCATGAAGATGGAACGTTGAGGTATGGAGATTGCCTATACATTCCGAGTGGCGGGCTACGCCCAGGGTTGATGACCGAGGCCCATAGATCGATTTATTTTATTCATCCGGGGGGTATAAAGATGTACCAAGATTTGAGACAACACTACTCTCATAGGATGAAGAGGGAGATTGCAAGATTTGTGGTAAGATGTTTGGTCTGTCAGCAAGTCAAGGTCGAATATCAGAGGACTGTAGGACTATTGCAGCCGCTTCCCATTTTCGAGTGGAAGTGGGAACACATTACCATGGATTTCGTCATGGGATTTTCGAGGAGCCCTAGCGGGAAGGATGCAGTTTGGGTTATCGTGGACCGACTCACCAAGTCGGCATATTTTTTGCCCTTCAGAGTTGGGCAGTCTACAGAGATATTGGCTGACGTATATATGAGGCAGATAGTTCGACTACATGGAGTGCCTGTTAGCATTGTATTAGATCATGATTCCAGATTCGTGTCATATTTTTGGCAGAGTATAAAGGAGAGTCTAGTAACCCACCTCAAGTTCAGCACTGCATATCATCCACAGACTGATGGTCAGTCAGAGCGCATGATTCAGATACTAGAGGATATGTTGAGAGCGTGCATGATCAACTTTGGAGGATCTTGGGAGGACTATCTACACTTGGTAGAATTCTCCTACAATAACAGCTACCAAGCCAGCATATATATGGCACCTTATGAGGCACTGTACGGCAGAAAGTGTAGGTCATCAGTATGTTGGAGTGACATGGGAGAGCGTCAGATACTTGGTCCAGAGCTGGTGACACATACAGTGGAGAAAGTAAAGCAGATTCAGGGCCACCTATGCACATTACATGACAGACAGAAGCATTAGAAAGATGCGCACCGCAGACCTTTGGAATTCAAGAAAGGTGACCATGTGTTTTTTATATTGCCTACTCATGGTACCATTAGATTTTGGGGCAGAGGCAAGCTGAGTCTGAGGTACATCGGACCTTTTGACATCATGGAGCGAGTAGGTAAAGTGGCTTATCGTCTTGCATTGCCTCCATCATTAGAAGGAGTGCATGACGTATTTCATGTTTCATAGTTGAGGAGATACATGACAGACCCTAGTCACGTGCTCAATCATTCAAAGATTACATTCGGGCCCAGTTTATCATATGTGGAACAACCAGTGGGGATACTCGATCACAGTGAGAAGATTTTGAGGGGACAGACTATTCGACTGGTCAGGGTTGCTTGGAAGCATCATTCGCCAGACGGGTCTACTTGGGAGCGCGAGGATTCTATTCGACTGCGTTCCCACATTTATTTGAGGACCGAGGTGCGATTTTATGTACTGCTTTTGATTACCTGTTAACTTTTTAAATTCTCGTAACTCTCATTCGTGCTTTACTTTTAATTTCGGGAATAAAATTCTTCTAAGTTGGGAATGATGTATACCCCCTCAAAAATCTTTAGTTTAGGTAGACTAGATATGGTTAAAAATTTTGGTTTAGTATTAGGGTGTTTAAGGTTTAGAAATTTGGTTGCGTAGACTGGTTCTTTAATTTAAACCCTTGGTGCATCTTACCGTTGCTACAATAATTGGAGCCCAACCATAGCTTTTATTTTCTAACAAATTATTGTACTCTTGACCTGACAAGCCAACCTAGGCGCTGGAAATTTCTGTCACTCACAAACACCCTCCCTTGTGCTCTTATTTAATTGTATAACTTCCCAGTCATAAAATTAATTCTTTAATCCTATATCGCGTACCTATGTCGTTGCCATCGATTTGTGGACACAAACTCAACCTGTTTTGGTGAACAAATTAAAGGACCCAAGACTGACACCAAGTCTACACCGTTCATGACCCATGTCACTCCTAATTGAGACCCCATGTGCCCCCATTTAATTTAAGATCACATGATATTCATTCAAATAAATTTAGGACACCAACTTAAACTAATCCCAAACTAACCCTAATTTAACCCAATACCCCTTTTATGAAGCCCAAACAAAATACACAATACCCTCCACCCTTCAAAACACCAAACACTACTTTCCACAACAAATTTTCACCATTTTTCCTTCATATGCCAATACCCAAAGGTTAAGGGGCTTAATAGCAAATAGGGTGCTAGGTGTCACTACATTATTGGTTAAAGCCAATGAAGAACCCCCCCCCAAACTCACATGACCGGTCATGTCTCTCTCTCTCTCTCTTCCCATTTGCTTTGTATAACTTTTTATGTTGAATCAAGACCCTTGATTCAAATTGCTACATCATCACCACCACTCATCCCCCTATATTAACACATCCTCACACCATTCCCAAGGTGGCCGGCCCTAATCCTAAGACAAACTAGGAATCCCCCCTCTCTTCCATCTATTTTTTCCACAGCTGACCAACCCTCCCCTTTTCTTCTTCTTCTTCTTCTTCTTCTTCTTCTTCTTCTTCACTCATTCTTCTTCTTCTTCACTCATTCTTCTCACAGCTCTGGCCACCCGCTGAGCTCTGGCCACTACCACCTTTAGCAGCACCCCGACCTAACTGTCAACTCCGCCGTTATCACCACCTCCATGACTCAGACCTCCATGAACCACCCATAAACATCACTACCTCCTCCGCCATGGCTCCAGCCACCACCACCATCACCGCCTCCATCGCCATGGCCTCACCCGTAGTCGCTAACACCTACTCCTCCCTGAGCCACCATGAACTGCACCACCTTTACCCCTCCGGCCAACCCAACACCGTCGCTGCCATCCCCACGAGCCACCACGACCACCACTTTCACCCCTCTGGCCAACTCTCCATCGCAGACTGCCGCTGTCATCCCCACGAGCCACCACGACCACCACCTTCACCCCTTCGGCCAACTCTCCACCGCAGACTGCCGCTGCCATCCCTATGAGCCACCATGACCACCACCTTCACCTCTCCGGCCAACATCTCTGCCACTGCTGTCACTGACCTGCCACCATAAGCCGCTGGCGTCCTGGCCCTCCCCGCGGCCGCGAGGAACCGTGACTCAAATCCGAGTTCAACCTTCCTGATTCACGAAGTGATATCTTCCTCCTCGCACAACCGATCCTTGAACCAATTCTTCGGGTATGAAACCTAATTAACCCTGTTGAAGTGTGTTCAATTAGAATATTTTAGCTTGCTTTCTATTATTAGTAATTAGAGTTCCAATTCTTGAAAAATACTATTTTTTATAAAATAATAATACTTTCTGATACAGAGTTGGTTCCGTCAAATCGGACAACCTCATCGTGTACCGATTGTATTGAAAGGTGCATATCGTCAACGTGGACGTGTGGGCTTTCGCAGAATTTGATTTGGATGTGCGTGCACACCAGAATCGACACGTATCCGTCAAAAAGTACTGTATCGATGTATTCTGACACTCGTCCTAATTTTGTATGTGCTTGTCGTTTTGTAACGAAACTTGCATCATCGGATTCACAGTGTTACGCTAGTCCTGTGACCCAAGTTTTGTTCGATTCTGAGAAAATTGACAAAATATTATTTTGTGGGTCCCACGGTTCCATATGACGGGCGATTTCATGATCGACTCATCAAAATCCAGTTCTGATTGTTCCGTTGGGTTCGTATCATAGTTCTGGACTTGTAGATACTAAGTTTGACGAATTTGGAGAACTTTATCTTTTGTGGATCTCGTATTGACCAGAAACTGCATTTTTGCTCCTGTGTCCAAATTGGACGTATGTACATTCTTTTCTGAGTATCTCACCCATTTTAAAATTGTTGGTGATATTTGTGACAATACCTGAAGATATCTGCTCCAGTTTCCATCTTGAGCTGCTACTTACTTGGCGAGTTCGGGTTCGAATCTTCGCCTGGCTTCAGGCAAGTGTACCTTATCATCCTGTATCTCAGTTTCCAGATTACTATTTATTTTATCTATGCATTGTGTGCGCTTTGGATCAAAATCGCTACTTAGCGTCCGGATCATAACCGGGTGCAGACGTTCGTTGGTAACATTTGGTATCGATTGATAGATGTTCGCAACACCTTGATGTACCTACTTGGTTACATCAGAATCCTATGACACATTTAGACACCGTCATCGTGTTAGACTTCCTGTATCCTGATACTGTCAGCATAAACCGAATCTGGGATAACTTTAGGGTCGTGATTGTTGATAGTTACTTCAGTATGACGAGACTGTTAGATCGAGGTTCAGGTTCAGCGAACACTCGTTGACCGCTTAGGGAGGGGAAGATAGTTACTAGATGTTTGGGCTACTCTACACGTGCTATATATATGTATATGTTCCTATTTATGTAGTATTCCTGCATCCGGAGTCGTAGTATTACTCGTGGGACTCTGTACTCGGAGCTACGGTACGCCCCATATATCTCTGTGCCTCGGAGCTTCGGTTTTATATTTGGAAAGCCCATGCGTCAAACATTATCTTCAAAGTTGTATCTCACTTAGGTGGTTATGCTAGATTACACCTGCATTGCACTTGTTCTTTCTGTTATACTATGGCATACTATTTTGTACCTTGTTACGTCCCTCTAAGGACCTGGTTCCCTGCCAAATTGTAGGGTCAATTGCTGACGGGAGGCTGGAGCTGCTGATGAGTATTATACCGGTATGTAGGTATGGTTACTCGATATTTGTATTCATTTCTTCATTATTCAGCTATTATGATCTTTACTTATTTTCTGCTAGTATAGCCCAGTATTTGTAGACTCATATTATTTTCATTCAAGTCTATTCGGACGAGTGTAGTATGGGGTGCACACCATGATACATATTGTCCTTTCTTTATTTTATATCCTTGTGGTTTGAGACAGACATATAGACCATGTTTTCTAGATAGTAACCCTCATTTATAGCTTATACATATTCAGAGTCGGACTGGAGTCCCCTTGGTACGTAGCTGGCCATTGCCACGTAGCCTAGTCCCTTGTATTTTGGGACTGGAGCGTGACAAAAGGATTCCAGACTTGGTCCTTTAGGAGTTCAGACTTAGACTTTCAAAGGCTCGCTCAGAGTATCGTTTGATCGAGGCGAATCATCGCTAAGGTGGGTGGCTACGATGAACTTGTCTTTGCTTAGCCAACATACTTAAAATATAGACAATACATACTAGTCGCTAGGTGAATCACCCTTGCATGCTAATAAAGAATACAACACACATAGCTAAGGGAATAATCCCATCTTGTATTGTTTGTGTTAGAACATTAAAATAAAACTTGGCTTATAACTCAGACCCTCGTATGCTAACTTTGCTTCATGCAAGTAGACCCCACTATGCCTCGAGTAGATCATCATATACTCTTCATAGTGAACTGCTTCACTTGTTTACACTGCACACACATAGATTATGTCATTCGATGCATCTCTGCATGCTTGCCTACTTACATTGTAACTTGTACTCATTTGCCTCGTTTCAATGCTTGTTACATAATTTATGCCATAATCAAGTAATACTATCTATATCGCGTATGCATCTAATTAGCTAGAAGACTATCAAATAGTCCTTCTGTGCAATATGAACCTGCAAGTATACGGGACCGTTAGGTCGCCAAGGCAGTTCCCGTACCATGGGAATGCATCAAGTCAAGTTGAACTCTTAACGAGAATCATGTCAAGTAAAGCAAGAATAACAGCTCGTGGAGCAATACTCGTTCAGAACAAGAATCAAGGATTATCATGTCATGTTGTGAATCTGGAAGACCCAAGACCTGCATGTCGCAGACAACTTGTTAAAGAAGGGAGATTTTTGGATCTTGTTCTACGGACGATCTCCAGGGCACCGGGGCCAATCCGATCCAGATAAAACTCATGTAGCAGCCTTTTATGTGCGAGCAGATGGCATCTCCGCTCATGCCGTGCTATTCTTGGTCAAAGGCTGATAGTCTCTTATGCTGGACGAGATGGCTTATAGCACCTCATGTGCTTTCGTTGCATACCATCCTTGTCAAAGACTATAACTCGTCCTTTATAGTTATGCTAGTGACTCATATTCATATAGATAAGTCATCCTCACTTAGCGACAATCCGCGTGCGAGTCATTGCATCGCTTTCAGTAATCGAAAATACCTCAATGGATAGGATTATGACACACTTGTACATAATTGAATACTTGAACATCTTCTGCAACACTTCTGGATAATCTATATAACTCGTACACCTGAAATATGACCTCGCTCACGACACTTGTATTTGCTTATGTTATTGCCCCAGAATTTTATTATATATGCTCGTGCTTGGTTTAACTTGGTTTGCCTTAGACAGGGAAGGACAAATGGTAAGTTGGTAAGTATCGCCGTAATCCTTTTATATCGCATGACGCACTGTCACACGATTTAGGCTTTTCATTATGCCATAAAACTGATCTTATAGCAAGATTAGAAAGATAACTTAATAGATGGTGCACGGAACCTATATAACATGCTTGGATTTGTCTAACGAGTGTGAAGATTCTCTACCAGTGCGTTCATGTACTGATAACCCACCAGATTGCTTGCAGAGTGCGGGAGAACCTCATTCGGTACGGAAACCCCCTTCGTGTGAGCTAAGCATGGAGTTCCCTCTGGAGCCTTGGAGTATTACGTCCGGAGCCGAAGCATATATACAAGACATAATGTTGGAACATCGTCTATGTATCATTCAACAAATGTTGCCACTGGGCATGCTTTTACTATTTCAAGAGAGAGGGCTTGAGCGACTTATAATCTCAGCCTAACGCCGCTTCTAACACTTGTTCAATATCAATAAAGAGCTTATTTTATTTTTATACTTTTGTTATTCAATGCTTTCACTATTGATGACTTTGTGAACTTGTTACCAATCGCTTGTCTATTTCTTATTCCGCTGTATTCATACTATCTGTGTGACTATGTGGCTTTATCATTTTACCGTCTATTCGGATCATGGCCTTGCACGGGTGCATCTTGTGCTCGTGCGACATCACATTTAGATGGAAAAGATCTTCTTGTGGGAGCGCTGGAACTGTGATTCATGCCTAGCGAGGATGGCCGATTACCTGTGGGAGATTGAGGCGTGGCACATGGTTAGAGAAAATATGCTAAGTCGACAAAATTCTGCCGCATAGCCGTCTACCGTCCTTCCTGCTTGCTTGAGGTTTATGAACCTTTACTGCAACTCACACTGAGCCACAATCCCAAAATTCTTTGTCCTGAACCGAGTCCTGAAATCCTTCCATAAAATAGGATGCCTCAGTCCTACCTCCATCGTAGCCCACCAATCTCTTGCCAGATCCTGGAGTTGTAGGCGAACCAGGTCAACTTGTTTCTCGACCGAAACTTTAGCTGCTGTTAGAATGGTCTCAATATCCTTGAGCCAATTGTCGGCTATGATTGTGTCCTCCATACCATCAAAATATCTGGGCTCCAGTCTGTAATAAAGTAGATCTTATCCCTGACTTCATGCGGCATGACTCCATGCGGCATGACTTTATGCGGCCTGAGCCTTGATGCTTTCAAGCGCATGCGATCCCTTGCACACGTTTTATTGGACTAGTTTTGGTTGAATTCCTTTGGAATTTATGAGTTGTATGTGTGACTTTGATGACCACAAAAGTATTAGACCCATCTATGCGTCATGACCCACTTACTACATGCTATGTGTTCCTACGTGCTAAGTGTTCCTACACGATTATATTACATGTTTGCACTGCGGTGTACCTATGCGCTATGTGACATATGATATGACTCAATATCCAGCATGGACATAAGGGTTAGTAAATGACCAAGCGTGGCTAGGATCTGTTGATTGTTGTATCACGCTGGGGTAAATCCAAATTAAACTATCATGTGACAAAGTGGATTCATATCTAGCGTGGTCGTACTACGGTACGTCATATAAGGGGAATACAATATGACCACGCCATGAGATTCCAGTTAAAATTAGGGTTAACTAGGCAACTAAACTTGTAGAGCATTGGGAGAGAATATAATCTCGAGAACGTGCCTAACTAGCCACCTCCAGTCATCTGAATTGGGGTGTACAGTCTAGTCCCTATGGATATTGTTTAAATTCTCATTAATGGATGGTAATATCCGAATACTATATGATACTATGTGTTCGATACGATCTTAGAATGATGGCCTTACGAGGGACCAGTACATACTACCATGTACTATACGACAATTTCTGGCTCGGCTAACCCTGTTAATACCTGGTCCGATCTAAGGATTCCTATTTGCATAATATCTCTAGGATAACCCAGACTCCATCTAGTAAGCCGTACAAGTGATTGGTCGATTATTTAACTAAGCATGTTTGTGTATTTTATCTGTTGTCAAATAGTTTAGGGACATGGACTATCTTGGTACGATGGTTTAACCCTTGTCCTTGTTTGGTTGTGGGATTAGATTGTTGTGTCACGATAGGCTATGATCTGAAACTACTAGACATAACTATATATATATATATATACATATATATATATACATATATATATATATATATATATAACCTGGTTTTATTTATGCATTCGTGCTTCCTTTGTGGTATATGCTATTTGGGGTCTAACTCCACTGGTTTTGCATGGCCAGGTTTAGAGCCAGCACCCGAGGATCAAGCGTACTTTTCCCTGACCAATGGCGCGCACCAGGTAGATGGCCACTGAGGGAAACAAGTGGGTCTCTTCTTCCCTGTCCGTTATTTTATATTTTACTCATTTTGGGCATTTTGCCACCGGCACTTGTTAGCCGTGAATCTGGATATCTAGTTTTCTACATGATTGTAATTGTTCAGACTACACTTGATCATGGTCATGTACTCTTGTTACTCTGCGAGCCTTCTCATTTTTGCACAACTGGTTTCTTGAATATTGTGGCAGGGCATTTGGGATGCCTTACTTCTGTGTCATATATGTTCTATGTTTATTATTCTTATTTGATTGATTGAGACAATAGATATTCTATGTGACTCTAAGTGACTTGCTTGGAGTATGCACTCCCTTGTCTAGTTACATCCATGACCGCCATATGACGTTCTATATCTTGTACGTGGGAGCTAGCCATATCCGTCTCTGTATTCTAGAACTAGGGCATGACAAGGTTTTAGTGGTGGCCCATGCAGGTCTCTATTTTCAGACTTGTGGGGTGTTATGGTCATAGGAGTCTCAATCAAAATTTGTCCCCCTTGATATCTTGCTTCATCTTTCTCGATACCACTACTTGAACTGTTAAACTGCTTGCCTACTTGATCCTTCCCGTCCTGTTCTTGATGGTTCTTATCATTTTCTTTAGGGCTTCTTCAGTTGCTGGAGTCTCAGGCATGGTAGGACAGGGTTCTCCTGGGCAACAACGGGCACCTGTTCAGAGTCAAATTCGAATAGAGCCATAAATTGAACAATCTGGCACAGTAGAACCAGGAGTGGGACATATCGAGCAACCAGCCCCTGAAATACCCGTACCCTCAGCAGTACCAGTGGTACTTGACACCTCGACATTGCTGGAGATCCTCTGGGAATGATGGATATACAACAACACCAGATGGCGGTACAACAACATCAGTAGTTTCAACAACAAGAACATAATATCTTGTTAAGTCAGGGTTTGCAGACGACCCTGGAAAAAGGAGGAAGGACTGATTCGGGGTCATCGGTTAGATTTTGTCGATTTAACCCAAGGTACTTTGATGGCACAAAGGATGCCATCATAACAGATGCCTGGTTACTGGATATTAAGGTCATTATAGCAGCAATAAGGGTTCCGGCTGATGAACAAGTTGATCAAGTTCGATTGCAGCTTCAAGACCTTGCCCGTGACTGGTGGGCGTTAGTAGAGGTTGGCTTGAGGCATCCCATCTTTTGGGATATTTTTAGGGCTTGATTCAGGACTAAATATTTTAGAGTCGTAGCACAATATGAGCTCCAACAGAGATTTATCGGTCTCAAGCAGGCCGGTAGAACCGTGGATGGATATGCAGCCGGGTTTTGCAGGCTGAGTAGATTTGCTCCAACTATGGTGTCTACGAAGTCGGACTTTATCTAAAAATGAGGTTCCAGCAAGGACTTCATCTAGAAATTTTATAACTGGTAGAGGGGCACGACTACCAGACTTATGAAGAGGTACTGATAGCAGCTCGGAGGTACGAGCTTACCATGCAAAGGTTATCAATAAGGACAATTTGCCAGAAGAAGTCTCATGCTCATAGTGGTGGAGGAGTACCTCGGATATTAGCACCATTAGATGGCATTCGCATCTATAATTCAGTACCGAGGAGGGCGACAATTTTGACGGTGACAATACTGGCTCGGCAGCAACCGAGACAACAACAACAACAACGCCGCCAGGAAGCACCGGTGTGTTACACTTACTGTGGCAAGGGAGGCCATATTAGAGATATATGTAGGAAAGCCTATGGGTTATGGATAAGGTATGGTAGTCCAGATCATCAGATTGTCAATTGCCCGATAATACAAAGGCCAGGAGGGTCAGTCCAACAATTACTAACACTGCCAGCACCAGGGCCAGCCCAGCAGAGAGGGCCAATAATAGCAGTAAGGCCATTAGCTCAGCGTCCATTGCTGACATAAGCTGAGATATACCAAAAGCAACAGAACCAGTAGCAGGTCCAGTAGAGGCCATAACAGTGTCACCAAGGGAGATAACAGCGAGGAGCATAGCAGGGCCAAGGGCAGGCATTCACCTTATCTTTGGATGAGGCTTTAGCATCGAGCGACGTGGTGGCAGGTAACATTTTTGTTGCATCCTTTCCTGCTATAGCATTATTTGATTCAGGCGCATCTCATTCATTTGTATCTGTACTATTTGCGACACGTATTAGACTAGAGTTCGAGATATTGCCAGAGAGGTTGAATATACTCACTGGTAATGGGCTCGTAGGAGTTAGTAGAATATGTATAGCGTGTCCAGTCGTAGTGTGCGAGCGTTCACTACCAGCACGATTGATCGAGTTCCCTATGGGTAACTTTGACATTATCTTAGGCATGGACTAGCTGAGAGACAGTCATGCTACGATAGATTTCCATAAGGGTAAGGTATTATTTAGTATCCCGGGCATGAAAGGTTTTACTTTCGATAGATATATGGAAGACCAACTTAAAAAGAGGATCGCAACGACAATGTTAGTAGAAGAACAACTCCCTGAGATAGTTAAGGAGTTCTTAGACTTCTTTCTGGAAGAACTACCAGGGTTACCCCCAGTAAGAGTCATTGAGTTTTGTATAGAATTGATCCCTCGGACAGGGCCAATATATTGTAAAGTTTACCAAATGGCACCATCAGAGCTAGACATACTGTACCAACATATAAAGGAACTGAAGTCAAAGAAGTTTATTTGAGCCAATGGATCACCTTAGGGAGCGCTAGTGGTCCTAGAGAAGAAGAATGATGGACCATCATGGTTATGTATCGACTACAGACAGTTGAATAATGTAACAGTGAAGAACAAGTATCCATTACCAAGGATCGATGATTTGTTTGATTAGCTGAGTAAAGCTAAGATTTTCTCCAAGATCGATCTTCGATCAGGGTATCATCAAGTAAGGGTTTGGGAGCAAGACATACCCATGACAGAATTTGGGTCATGATATGGGCATTTCAAATTCTTAGTTATGCCATTCGGACTGACTAATGCTCTAACGATATTTATAGATTTGATGAACCATATTTTTATGCCATACCTAGATCAGTTTGTGGTAGTTTTCATGGAGGACATTCTTGTTTATTCCAGTAGAGAAGAGGAGCATGAGGGGCATCTCCGGAAGGTCTGACAGTTTCTAAGAGAACACCAGTTATATGTAAAGCTCAGCAAGTGTGAGTTTTGGTTGGATTACGTATCATTCTTAGGTCACATCATCTCTGGAGCAGGAGTCACAGTAGATCCGAAGAAGGTTGAGGCCGTAGAGAGTTGGCTAGTTCCTAAGACAGTAGCTGAAGTACGTAGTTTTCTGGGATTGGCGGGATACTACAGAAGGTTCGTAGCAGAGTTTACAAGATTTTCAGCACCGCTGACTCAATTAACGCGCATGGAGGATAAGTTTGACTGGTCATCAGAGTGCATACATTATTTAGAGAATTGAAGAAAAGATTGATTTTAGCTCCGATTCTCACGCTTCCAATAGGTTTTGGAGGGTTTATAGTGTATTACGATGCGTCAGGCAAAGGACTTGAGTGTGTATTAATGAAATACGGAAGAGTGATAGCTTATGCATTACGACAGCTTCGAGATCACGAGAAAATTTATCCGACTCACGATTTAGAGTTGGCGGCGGTAGTATTTGCACTTAAGCTATGGCGGCATTACTTGTATGGCGATCGGGTAAAAATATTTACAGATCACAAGAGATTAAAATATGTATTCACCCAGAAGGACTTGAACACGAGGCATAGGAGGTAGCTACAATTGATAAAGGACTATGATGTGGAACTTCAGTAACATCCAAGCAAGGCAAATGTGTTAGTGGATGCTCTTAGCTGGAAAGGTAGTACATTTATGTTGACATCGCAGCGACATATCTTAGAAGATCTTCGAGAATTAGGGATTGAGATAGTACCCCCACAAGACGTAGGAGTATTAGCTAGTTTACACGTTCCATCTACCATTATAGAAATGATTAAGGCAGCTCAGGCAGATGATCCAAAAGTTCAGAAGCATCGGGCGAAATCTGAATCTGGTCTCAGGAAAGAGTTGACTATTCATAAAGATGGAACTCTTAGGTTCAAAATCTGTCTTTGTATACCAAGTGGAGATATCCGACAAGAAGTAATGACCGAGGCGCACAGTTCCCAGTATTTAATTCATCCATGAGGTACCAGGATGTATCAAGACATCAAATAACATTTATGATGGAATAAGATGAAGAGGAAGATATCACGATTCGTTTCTCGATGTTTGGTATGTCAGCAAGTGAAGGCCGACCAGCAAATACCAGCAAGATTATTGCAGCCGCTTCCTATTTCGGTGTAGAAATAAGAACATATCATGATGGACTTTGTGACTGGTTTACCTAGATCCCCGACTGGTCATGATGCAGTTTGTGTAATATTAGATCGCCTCACAAAAGTAGTTCATATTTTTCCCTTCTGAGTAGGGCAATCCATAGAGCAGTTAGCGAAGATGTGCATGCGACAGATAGTAAGACAATACGATATCCCAGTGAGTATTGTATCCGATCGAGATACTCGATTTACTTTTAATTTTTGAAAGAGTTTGCACCAGAGTTTGCGCACTAAGTTAAGATTTAGTACCGCTTACCACCCTCAGACAGACGGGCAATCAAAGATAACCATCCAGACATTAGAGGATATATTGCGAGCTTGTACTTTGGACTTTGGAGTGTCTTAGGAAGATCACCTACATCTCGTCGAGTTCTCGTACAAAAACAGTTATCAGGCCAGCATCCATATGGCACCCTTCGAAGCATTATATGGGAGAAAGTATAGGTAACCATTGGTATGGGATGACATTGGCGAGAGAAATATTTTAGGCCCTGAAATGATCACGCAGATAGTAAAAGTTGTCAAACAAATTACAGAGCAACTTCGGATTGCACAAGATAGGCATCGGGATTGTGTAGATCAGCATCATAGACCATTAAAGTTTTGTGTCGGTGACCACGTGTTCTTATGGATTTTTCCAACCCGTGGAATCATTAGATTCGGGATTCGCGGGAAGCTTAGTCCATGATATGTCGATCTGTTCGATATTCTCGAGTGGGTAGGCGATGTTGCTTATCGTCTTGCCCTTCCTTCTTCGCTATGTGAGGTGCACGATGTATTTCATATATCTCAATTGCGTAGGTATTTCCCGAATCTGAGTCATATCCTCGATCATTCCGAACTAGTCGTTGGTACTGACTTGTCTTACAAGGAGCAGCCCATATCCATTTTGGACCGAAGAAAGAAGGTGCTCAAGAATCAGACTATTCATCTTGTCTGAGTTGCTTGGGGTCATCACCCTTTTGGAGAGTCGACGTGGGAGCGCAATGATGATATCCTGTCTTGGTATCCATACCTATTCGACTCAGAAGGTATATTAATTCTTATGCCTTCGTATCTCGAATCTCATAATTCGTTTATCCATGCTATGTGACACTGTTTCTTCGTATACTTGAATTTGATTGCATGATCTTGTATTTAGTGTAGTGCTTGTTTTAATTTCTCTAGTTAGCCTTGGGTTTGAATTTCAAAGACGAAAATTTTCTAAGGTGGGTAGAGATGTCACTCCCCGTTCCCAAAATACGTATTTGTGGGATATATTTATTTCTTGTTTGTATTTATTCCTGCTTAGAGTATTTCTTGCTCATATGATCATTAGGTTGCATGCATAGCGACTAGACCCATTATTTGGTTTAGCATAGTTTATGGTTTATTTGTGGGTTGGTTTATTCATGAATTTGAACCCATGGTCTAAATCTCAAACCCTAGCTATATAAGCTAACTTGTTTCTCTCTCTTTCTTTCCTTTCTAGGCAAGTACACCTAGCACTACATGGAGAAACCTTTTGATTTTTGTTTCTTGTTCTTTCTTTGCATTTTATTTGTCTATTCTGTTCTCATGATAATTCTGACCTCTTTTAATACTTGGAGTTCTCGGTTTTGATGGATAGATTTGCTTAGATATACTTTTCTAACTTAGGGTTTCATGGGTTCTTTGAGTTTTTGGTGGTTTTGATCTACTAAAACTTAGTATTTTTCAAAAAATAGTTTTGGGAAGGATGAAGCACTTTATTCTGAACGTTTTGGCTTTTGGTTCACTCAATTCGGAGTTAAAATATAGTTTTTATGAAAAAAAATAAAATTTAGATTTTTGGAGCTTTTTCGCCATGGCCGAACCTACTGTTGGAGAAGACGAAGTCTTCATGCGGCTAGCGAGCTATGCGACTGAGTGTGCTATACGGCCCGAGAGGGTTATGCAGCTAGATCTCTTGCCATATATTGATCATTATGAGTCCATCTTGTTGGACGCATGACTGCCATCGCACAAGTATCCTTGAACACTGTATTCACTCGCTGAACGAATAAGAATTTTACTAAGTCCAAAATACTCCATGCGGCATTGAACCCCATGCGACACCGACAATTATGCGGTAAGCACAGTATGCGTCCACCATCCTTGGACTCATGACTCTGAAACGGTAGCACATCTTTTTATGGTGTTGTCTTTTCTTTCTGACACGCTTTATGTCAGATCACACTTTATGTCACATCACTGACACTCTATTTAATTTTTGTTGCTTCATCACTTATCCCGAGGAGTAGACCTTAGCCCTGAATCCATGCGGCATAACTCCATGCGACATGACTTTATGCGGTCTGACTTCTTATGCAGCCTTGATCCTTCTGCGCACATGCAATCCCTTGCATACATTTTATTAGACTAGTTTTGGTTGAATTTTCCTTTGGACTTTATGAATTTTATGTGTGACTTTGACGACTACAAAAGTATTAGACCCATATATGCGTTATAACCGACCACTTGTATCCGTGCTGATACACTTACAAGGAATAATATCTCATGACGAGATTCGGCTATACCAATCCGTGTAACCATCGTGTAAAGAAATATGGACATCTACACTAGATACAATAAACATAGAGGATATCATAATTGAGAAACTATCAAAGAATGTACTCGTCTGAAGTCCAATGAATAGTCTCACAGATGTCTGATACGGTGCCTCTAAGACCTAGATATAGAATATAACATCAATACAAGGTTTCGAAAAGAAAATAAGTTAACTAGTCAACTTCTAGGTCAACAAGTCAATTCTAAGTCAAAAGTCGAACTAAGTCAACTCTATGTCAAACTATGGTCAATTATATTAAACTACCTATTTCTAGGCTGCATGAGTCTATCTCAAAGATGTTGGGTTCATACACTATAAGACTAGGTCATACCAACTATATCTTATATCTTAGGATACTAGGATACCGTATCTCAGGATATGCAAAATAATAGGTAAAACATCACATATATATATAAAACAAATATTAATTATATAAAATAATAATTATAATATTAAATGGATACCTTGGTTTTGAACCAACTTGGTATCACAACACTAAACCTCAATCTTGATACCCAAACCCAATACCTTGGGTATCCCCAATTACCTTGATACTTACCTTGGTATCTCAAGGTAATATCCAATAACTTACTTATATAATCTACCCCAAAATATTATATGCTAACAACTAAATATTATACATATAGTATTCTAAAACACAATTAGCAATTAGGAACATATATACATATATATTAATATCATATATGTACACATATATATAACTATTATATTAAATACATAATATCTATATAAACCGTAGATCTGTCACTAAAATCCCCTGGCTGTCGTCGCTAAAGCTTCCGATACGCTGTTGATACTGCTGCTGTACTGCTGCTATAGCGACAGTTTTCTGCTGCCGTCGTCGTTGGTGAGCTGCTGCTGTCGCCGTTGCTGCTGCGGCCGTCGCTACTACTGCGGATATTGCTATTGCTGCTGCGGCTGCTGTTGCTATTTGCCTGCTGCTACTGCTGTTTGTGACACTGAGGTTGTCACTAAAACTGTTGTCGCCTCTCCTATCTCTTATATATATATATATAACACAATATATATATATATATATATATATATATATATATATATATATATATATATATATATATATATATATATATATATATATAACACAATATATAATTATATATATATAAACACTTACAACTATATAAAAATATATATATATGTACCCAATAATACATACATACATATATATATATATATATATATATATATATATATATATATATATATATATATATATATATATATATATTTACACATAACATATACACTATATATATACTACAATATATATACATACACTATAATATTAAATAGCTCTTACATATGTAGAATAATAGCTACATACATATATACATAAATAGATACATAGATCTATGACATCTAATACATAATTATAAATACAACACAATATACATATATACATATTTATAATTACACATTACCAAGACTAAGAACATAAGAGAAATAGATCTAGAAGAATTTGCACAAACACATGGAGCGTATCACACCCGTATCCCATTAGATCTAGGATACGCTTGCAACACGAGTCCACCACACATCCAAACACACCCCAAAGGACACGAACAAGTCTAATATATTATTTATGAATAATACGAAGAGTCAAAAATAAATCTACGTATCCTTATCAAAATATAACATGCACAAAGTCCCGTGTCAGAGGAAAAACCCCCAAATCAACACGTATCACCAAATTATTAGGATACGACCTACACGTACCTAATTGTGGATACGACACTAGCCCCAAATACACAAGCACATGCCAAATTGATCTATAGAACCAATTGACATACACAACAAATGTCAATCTCAGAATTCCCCTAAAATTGACACAAAAAATACCATAACTTTCTCAATATGCCTCCTATGAACACAAAACCAAATCTTATGGGTAGACTATGCATATGGGTTAATTTCTCATGGTTAAATCTTAGATTTAGAGCCTAAATTAAGGAGAAAAACTGAATTGTACCTATTGAGAGATGGATTCCCAATGAAACCTCCAAATGTGATAAAATTGGCCTCTAACTTGTAGATCCTTGCTCCTCTTTATAGATCCTTGCTTCCTTCTTCTAGATCCTTATTTCACTAGTCTCTAATGGTGATTTGGGAAGGAATTTGGATGAAATTGGGTAGGAAAATGATATGGGAATGAAGGAATTTGGTTGAGGGAAATTCTAGATCTAGTTTTCTAATGAAAAGAGGAGAGAGAAATAATCCACCCTCTTTAATAGGCTGGCCTCCCCCTTACCCCTTCCTCAAGTCATTATGTAATATCCATTATACCCCTTGGGGCCTCTCATAAAAAAATAATTAAGGAGGGAAGCTTCTAGTCTAATGGTTTAATTAATTTAATCATCCTCCTAATCCATGGTCTTTCTAAATGGGCTAAAATCTAACAATTAATACATGTTGGCCCATGAGTATAAACTAAACTAGTTAGGTCCATTAACACAAGTCTAAAATAAATAACTAACATCTAAAAATAATTAAATAATATAGAAATTAATTATTTATGAAGCACAATATTTAATTAAATATGAAATTACTAAAATATTTTTTCCTAGAAAATATGGTAGTGACAAGTCTACCCTCCTTAAAATAATTTCGTCCTCAAAATTCAAGGACGAAAACTACCCCAAGAAAATAACAGAACAAAAGAACAGAATATAACAAAAGAATAGAACTAAAGCACATAACTAACTA
The DNA here is from genome assembly GCA_036927795.1 of Iris macrosiphon. Taxonomy (NCBI): domain Eukaryota; kingdom Viridiplantae; phylum Streptophyta; class Magnoliopsida; order Asparagales; family Iridaceae; genus Iris; species Iris macrosiphon. Next base: position 100,799,239 of record JAYESA010000019.1, read on the forward strand.
TGAAAGAACATACCTCAAGGCACAAACAAATATGGATAACTCTCTCACATTTCATCCTCTCTCTCCCAGGTAGACTCCCCCGGATAGTGATGCTTCTATGCGACGTGTACCCAAAGGAATAGTCCGGTTCCTCAGTACCTTCTCTCTCCGATCCAGAATCTCAACTGGCTGATTTGGATAGCTAAGAGTAGGGCCCACATCTATCTCTGAGTGATCTAATACATGATTCAATCAGGAAAACTCATAGACCAAGCAGAGGACTCATGATTCAATCAGAAAACTCATGATCCAGAAAATCTCATGAACTACTTAATCTTATGAACTACAGCTGACTGAATACCAAGCATAATAAAATAGGCAGGTAATAAAAGCAACAACAAATAAAGGTGCAAGCAATCCACACAATCAAAAGGAAAGAGAAAAAGCAGGAGGCATACGGATACATATATCTCCTGAATCAGTCAAAATAGGAACCTGTCCTTACTGGCCTATGCTGACTCCCAAAATGGACATAGATCAAGTCTCGAGATAAATCGGTATCAACGACTTAGAAAAAAATATGACTCGTCCCAGGACGTACATTCGTAGTCAGAACATATAACATACATCATGTATCATGAGATACGAAGGCAGATGAGTGAGACGAAAGATCGTCTCCACTCGTTGATTATACGAAACCCAAAAGATAGATAGAACTAAAACTCAAATCTCACCCTCGACTTGACCACCTTCTGCTAATAACTGTTCTAGCACGCCAAAACCAACTTGCTCCCGTCTCGGGGCTGTTGGAACTTTGTCATGAGGATGTATCTGCTGACCCAACTGTCGTTGCCTAGGGTAAAACATATGTTCTTGCGTCAACATCGGACGTTGGACTAACTGCCGCACTAATAAAATTGGCTCTTGATACGAAACTGCTCTTGGAGCTGGTAACGCTGAAAATTATCGATATTGTCCTTCTTGTCTCTGCATTTGTGGGCAAGTAGATATCATGTGGTCGGAACCCCCATACCTCAAGCATCTTCCACTTGCCATCCTACATACATCCTAAGTGTGACCTCTTTTGCCATAATAGGTACATCCTACTGGATTTATCGGACATTGCTGATGTTGTCTCGGCTGTCGTTGCCAAGTTGTTATTGTCTCATCTGATGCCATTGGCCCCCGTGGTGCCAAATCACGAATACGAATGTTGGGTGCTGGTCCCCTCCCTGTGTTATGGGCATGAGACCTCTTATGCCCTCCAGTCCTTAAAGCTAACCTCTAGATGATAAGATCATGTCTCATGGCTGCTATCAATATGGCATCGACGGTTTGGTAGTCATGTCCTTCAACTAGTTGTAGAATCTCGAGATGAAGCCTTTGTGGAATTTCATAGCCCTTTCTTGCTTCATCGTCACCATAGCTGGAGCAAACCTGCTCAGCTTGCAGAACTCTGCTGCATATCCATCCACTGTTCTTTCGGATTGCTTAAGATTAATAAATCTCTGCTGTAGTTCGTACTGCGCCACTACTCCGAAATACTTGGCTCTGAACCTGGTCCTAAAGTTTGCCCAAGAGATAGGATGCCTTAAGCTGACTTGCTCTGTTGCCTACCAATCATGAGCAAGATCTTGTATTTGTAATTAGACTTGATTAACTTGCTCCTCTGCTAGAATCTTAGCTGCCATCATGATCATCTCAATGTCTTGAAGCCAAGCATCCATCGTATTAGCATCCTCTATGCCATTGAAATAGCCCGGGTTGAGTTAACAGAATTTGTATGATGCCCCATCATCTTCTTCCTCACTCTACTCCAGAGCCGTTTGAAGTCCTTGGTTTAACAGGGCATTCTGCTCCTGTTGTCGAAGCTGTTGGTGCTGCTGCACTACCATCTGATGTTATTGTGTAGCCATTATACCTCTGATAATTTCTAACAGTACCGGGGTATCAAGTGCTACTAGTGTTACTGGAACTGCCAGGGTACAGGTATCTCTGGTATGTATTGCCCTCCCATTGGCTCTACTCGAAGCTGATCTTGAGGAAGTGCTGCCTCTTGTTGGCGCTCAATAGGATCTTGTTCTGCTTGCTGTTCTACCATATCTGCTGCTCTAATAAGCGGGGAAGATGTCACGACCCGCACCCGCTTTTCGGATACGAGTACGTGGCCAAGCCCAACCTATGCCGCAGCATCGGCGGTAGTACGTTGTCTATGATAACAATGGCCCATCAATCCAAATAGATAATATTTAATCACAAATTTAAATCTATTGCTCATTCACAACATTTATATAGTTTTACAAGATTCTTAATTTATAATTAAATCATAACTCAGGAATAAACCCGCTAAATATCAAATCCAAAAAAGTTGCTAAACTATATAACTTCTAATATTGGCCTCCAACAGCATCTCGATCTTCAACAAAATCCAATGAGCAAGATAGCAAGTCACCTAAAATATTTACCCAGTTTGGATGGAACGAGTATAACCCAATAGCAGTTCTAGTTAATTGACAAGTACTATGAACAGTAGATAATTATGAAATACTTGATGAGCATATATAGGGTACATCATAGAGGAACAGTTAAATAAAGAAATAATGAAAGACAAGAAAGAAGAACAGAGAAGCATGTAAAGACAGACATATATGTGAACTAGGAAACCTGTCAGGCAAGTATACAATCAGCAAGTATAGATTAATCCAGAATGACTACATCTAACTAGTGTTTTGAAATACTAAGTTAACATATGAACGACTAGGGGGTAATATCCGACAAACTACACGTGTCGTATGTGGCTGCTATTATTCTAGAAAGACCATGGGATAGAAAGGGTAGTTCACACGTCTCCTAGGTATTTTCCCGCCCGACTAGTACTCATGGATCCAAGTCCAGGCACGAATAATCTCAATAGTCCAGAAGATGTCAACATGCCAGAAAATATATTAGTCCAGTAATTCATTAGTCCAAAAAAAGCCAATAGGTCTGAAAATACATATCTCACGAAAATGAATCCACACAATACCAATCCGTGTATCCATCGTATCAAAAATTAGGTAAAACAATACTATAAATATGCATCATACAAAATATTAAATAATAAAAACTATCAGAGAATGTACTCGCTTGTGGTCCTTAGCTGGTATGAGTCAGAATCCAAGTCACAGTCCAAATAGCCTATGTATTACAAAATTACCATGTCAAAAGATATTTTATTTAATTCTAAAAAATTACTCTAAAATCCTATTATAATCTTATTATTCTGATTTTTAGGTTAATTTCTAAATTTTGTCCAAAAAACTGAATTTTATCCACTCGAGACTCATGGCACGCAAATCGAGACGATCTGTTGACCAAATAGTCAACCGATACAACTCAACTTTCATGCATGGTTTCCTGTAGATTTCAATGTCACAAAACATGCTAGAATTTATTGCTCATCCAAATTCAATTTCGTTTGGGAATTATTGCACATACCAAAAACGTATTGTGCAAAGGTGGTTAATTTCTAACCTAGAAGTTCTACAGAATTAACAGCACCAAAATATTTCGTAATAAATTTTGAGAAAAATATATGTCAATGATATCGATATTAACTTTTCAAAACTTTAAACGGTTCATTATTCTAATTTTTGGTTCTCTCGAAATTATGAAAATACCAAGACGCATCTATTTTTGGATATACTGTGCTCTACAAATTTTCCAAAATTTAATATTTAGAATTTTGTGAAAATATTTATATATTCAGAAAACTAACGTCAATACGGTTCTAATAAAAAAATTGGGCTACGTTTGGAGTCCGGAGCTATGAATAATGACTTCTGGAAGATGAAGAAAATCCTAATGACAATTCTCCAAAATCTCTCTCTCTCTCTCTCTCTCTCTAAAATAATAGAATAATTAAGGTTATTATAATATATATATATATATATATATATATATATATATATATATGCGGCTGAAATAAAAGTGATAGGCTTATACGTGTCTGAATTTGGTTGGATGGTTTTGTTTATATTATTTGTTTTTGATTTGTCTTTATCAAAATATTATTTAAGTCATTTTAAATCTAAATAACTCAAAATAAACATTAAAAATAATCATAAAAATCTGAAAAAAATTATAAAAAATATATTTTAAACCCAAAAACTCTAGAAAATTACTTGGGATAATTTTATGTTCATAAGTTTCCTACTATAATTAGGAGAAGCTCTAAAATTAAGTTGTACCTATTTAACTAAAAATAAATATTAAAAATATTCCAAAAATTCTGAAAAAATTTCAGAAAATATATAATAATATTATAAACCCTAAAAATTTACGTGGGTCTATTCTATATTTCTTTGTCTTGCACAATAAATTCTAAAAGTCCTAAAAAATTAGTTATTAGCCTAAATAACTCCAATATATACTAAAAATACTCAAAAAAATTTCAAACAATTCTAGAAAATTTATTTGATTATTTAAAACCTAAAATAAAAGTTTAGGATATTTTTAATTATGTTTGTCACTAAAATAAAATTTTAAAATCTTTAAAAAATTACTGTTACTAGTTTATAATTAACAAAAAATTGTAAAAAAATTTCAATAGCCCCAAATTCACCTAATAACAACATTTAAGCTAAATTTTTAGGATATGGAGGTTATAAGTTTACCCACCTCAAAAATTTTCTTTGTCAAAATTTAAAATTCTTATTAATTTTTTTTTATCATCAAAATTTAAATTCAACTAACCATATAATTATGAAGTAAATTCATATTGTTATTTCACAATTTTTTTAAAATTCTATAAATATCATATTCCTGAAAATCTTCAAATTTAAATCAAATTTTCTTCTTATCACAATCTCCTCCAAAATTTTAAGTTAATAACTAAATACTCAAAAATTTAATATATAATCCTCTAATTGAAATCTAATCAATGCATATTTATAAAATTTAAAAATCTTATCCCAAAAATTTAAATTCCAACACTAATCCATTAACGATCTTACTCCTCTATTCTTTTTCCACATCATACTTAAACAATATAATACTAACAAAATCTTCAAATGTAACATTCAAAATATAAAATTTAAATTTATATCTTGCAGTCAAATAAATATAATAGTAATCTTCTTAAATTCCTCAAAATTTAAAAACAAATCCAATCATATCATAATCTTCATAAAAAATTATAATTTAACAAAATCGTCAATTCTGCCATGTTAAATTCTCAACTCTTTATTTAACTTAATGTTTATCCTCGAAATTTAAAATTTTTAATAATTTTTTTCTACCACCATCATAATTTAAGCAATATAATCAAGAAGTCAAACCAATATTGTTATTTAACGAAGTCCTTAAAAATTAACTTCATCCTCACCGCTTAAAATTTTAACGTTAATCTTCCAAATTTGAATTTATCTTCAAAATTTAAAATCCAATAGAATTTTTCTCTTAACTTAGATTCACAAATCCTAACCCTTAAATACAATCTAACATTATTTTCTTAAAATTTAAATCTTATTTATAAATGTCTTCAAAAATTAATAATTAAATCCTTCAAATTTAATCTCATATCCAAACTTAAAAATTAAATCCAATATTGAATTAAATTTTTTTTTTTCATCCTTAAAAATTTAATCTCATATTATAGTTATTTCTCACAATGATTTGATTTGTCCCCATAGCCATAATTTACTTTATCCTCACTTCTATTACGTATACGAATTCTCGATATTTAAATTAATGATCATCCTTAGAATATCGATTAATGATTCAATCCTAAAAAGTTAAAAGTTAAATCCAATCTTCAAAGTAAATAATACTAATATATATTTCATGAATAAATTAAAAAAAATTTAAAGTCTCATCCTCAATATTTGAATTCCAAATCTACTCCATCAATCATATCTCTCCAAAAATTTGCTCTAATTTTGAATTCAAATTAAGGCCTTAAAAGTTGAATTCAACAAGTTATAAAGTCAAATCTTTATATGGTTATTACTTTGGTCTAACCAAACCCATAATCCAAGTTTCAATATTATATTGAACTCCTAACACTCAAAATTTTCAAAATTATCCTGGAGTTTCTTGAATTATATCTCAAAACTTTCGAGATTATTCTAAATTTGAAAAACTTTCAACATTATCCTCAATTTTTAAAAAAAATCAACATTATCCTCAATTTATTATTTTCGTCAGTAATCAAATATGATAACTTCTATCCACTATAAAATTTTATCCTCAAAATAAAATCTTTAAAATTTAACTTCTCGAACAATTAAAATAAAATGTATATACTTTCCTCATAAGTCAAATATTCAAATATTGAAATAAAATTTTAATCACTTCCAAAAATCTTTATAGCTTTGACTATGTTTATTGAATTGAATTTGAATCCTCAAAAATTTTAAATACATAAAATCACAACTGCTCAAAAATTCTCAAAACTTGAAATTTATTTCCAATCTTCAAATTATAAATTTAAATCCACATCTTGTAGTCCAATAGCTCTAATGTTAATCTTTTTTTTTTAAATTAGAAAAAATCACAAAATAATAAACCCATAGTCAAAATTTTAAATCAAATACTCAAAATTTAAATTCTTCAAACTTAAACTTAAATTCACTATAATAATATGCAAAAATCTAAAATTCGATAAATCCTCAACTTCTTGTCTTTATCATCATTTAATATAAAACTATTTTTCCTTTTTTAAAATTTCAACCTTGTTTTAGCTAGAAAATTATAATCATCAAGCTACAAAAAAATTTACACCTCAAAGCAGATTTTTTTTAATAATTCTTATTTTTAATAATTGTGTAACCTTAAGGAAATAATTTACCAATCGAGCAGTCTACCCCTAACTTTGATCACGCCAACTTATAAAAATATCATAATATATAATTATTTAATTTTCTCAAGTTCATCTACTAGAGTTTACCTAAAAGTTTAACATGTATATCTATTTTAATCATGTAGCATATGTAATACCTTAACTACCAACAAAATAAAATTGAAATAATGCCTTCCAATTGTATACCTAGTCCTAGCCATTCTCCTAAATTTAAATCAAGCCTAATTGTGAATGAGCATCTCCTAGTCACAGACTCACAGCTAGTAATACTAAGTTGAAGTACTAACCATGACATCGTACTTGATGCGAAGACAAACCTGCATGGGCTACCACTAAAAAACTTGTCACGACCCGCACCCACTTTTTGGATACGAGTACGTGGCCAAGTCCAGCCTACACCGCAGCATCGGCGATAGTACGTTGTCTATGATAACAATGGCCCATCAATCCAAATAGATAATATTTAACCACAAATTCAAATCTATTGCTCATTCACAATATTTACATAGTTTTACAAGATTCTTAATTTATAATTAAATCATAACTCGGGCACAAATTCGCTAAACATCAAATCCAAAGAAGTTGCTAAACTATCTAACTTCTAATATTGGCCTCCAAAAGCATCTCGATCTCCAACAAAATCCAATATGCAAGATAGCAAGTCACCTAAAATGTTTACCTAGTCAAGATAGAACGAGTACAACTCAATAGCAGTTCCAGTTAATTGACAAGTACTATGAACAGTAAATAGTTATGAAATACTTGATGAGCATATAGTAATGGAATAGGGTACATCATAGAGGAATAATTAAATAAAGAAGTAATGAAAGACAAAAAAGAAGAACAAAGAAGCATGTAAAGACAGACATATATGTGAACTAGGAAACCTGTCAGGCAAGTATACAATCAGCAAGTATAGATTAATCCAGAATGACTGCATCTAACTAGTGTTTTGAAATACTAAGTTGACATATGAACGACTAGGGGATAATATCCGACAAACTACATGTGTCGTATGTGGCTGCTATTATTCTAGAAAGACCATGGGATAGAAAGGGTAGTTCACACGTCTCCTAGGTATTTTCCCGCCCGACTAGTACTCATGGATCAAAGTCCAGGCACGAATAATCTCAATAGTACAGAAGATATCAACATGCCAAAAAATATATTAGTCCAGTAATTCATTAGTCCAGAAAAAGTCAATAGGACTGAAAATACATATCTCACTGAAAATACATTTGAACCCAGAAACCCTAGAAAAATATTTGGAACAATTTTATGTTCATAAGTATTCTACTATAATTAGGAGAAGCTCTAAAAATAACTTTTACCTATTTAACTAAAAATAAATATTAAAAATATTCCAAAATTTTTGAATATTTTTTAGAAAATGTATAATATTATTATAAACCCTAAAAATTACGTGGTCCATTCTATATTCCTTGGCTTGCACAATAAATTCTAGAAGTCCTAAAAAATTAGTTATTAGCCTAAATAACTTCAAATAAATACTAAAAATACTCAAAAATTTTTTAAAAAATTCTAGAAAATATATTTGATTATTTAGAACCTAAAATAAAAGTTTGAAATATTTTTAATTATGTTTTTCACTAAAATAAATTCTTAAAAGCCCTAAAAAATTACTGTTACTAGTTTTTAATTAACCAAAAATTATGAAAATATTCCAATAGCCCCAAATTAACCTAATAATAAAATTTAAGCTAAAATTTCATGATATGGAGGTTACAGAAGAGGTGTCCCAGAAGGAAAAGGACACCAAGATATCAAATGACATGACATAAAAGAACAATTAAGCAAACTGCTGATAGTTCAAGCTCGGTATCGAAGAAGATGAATTTAGGATATCAAAAGAAACAATTTTGATTGAGACACCTAGAATAAAATACCCCACAAGTCTAAAAAGGCAGACCTGCATGGGCCACCACTAAAATCTTGTCACGTCCCAAAACCAGAATACTGGAGAGCGTGGGAGTGACTCAGCCAACCATACCTTACAAAATATCGAATTAAGCCACAATATGCTAAGGTTGTCAAGAGATAAGGGGGTGTATGCTACAATCAAGTCGCCTAGGGTTAAGAACATATATGTCTCAATCATCAACCAAGAAACAATAAAAATGAACAGGTAAAATAAAGCAGTTAAGCATCCCTGACGCTCTATCAGAATGATCAAAAAATTAGTTATACAGGATGGTACACTAGAGCATTATCAAGAGTACATGACTGTAAGTCAATCGTGGTCTGAATAATATACAATCATATAGAGGAACTAATGTCCAGATAATCCGGCTAACAGGTATCGTCGGCTAAATGCCAAAAGATAAAGAAGAATGATACTCATAGTGGGGAAGAAGAAACCCACTCAAGTTTCTCAGCGAACATCCTCCTGGTGTGCACCATCAGTCAGATATAGGACAGGATCCTCGGGTCTGATACTAAACCTGGCCAAACAAAACTAGCAGAGTCAGGCCCAAATAGTAAGTACCACAAAGGAGCACAAGTGAGTGAAGCAAAACCAATAAAGTACATAAAATAGGAAAGTCCGTACCACAACGGCAAGCATATGACCTTTCATCGGAGCAGTAGGACACCCCTACAACCAAACAAAGACAAGAGATATCGCACTACTCCGAGATAGGATACGACTAACTAATTATGAACACGATAAAGATATAACACATCAACATAATCTAGGACACGCATACCATACTACAAGCTAAGATATAAATAAAATATGCAGCTTCGGTACATGACCTATTATGACATATTGGTGCAACATTACAACCAAACAAGGACAAGGGTTGAACCGTGGCACCACAATAGTTTATGTCCTTAGACTACCAGCACATACTCGTTTAATCGGCCAATCAATCCTACGGCTTGATACATGGAGTATGGGTTATCCCAGAGATATTATGCATATATTAATCCTTAGATCGAACCAGGTACTAGTAGGGTTAGTCGAGCCATAAATTACCGCATAACATATAGTAGTATACACCGGTTCATCATAAGGCCATCGTGCTAAGATCGCATAGAACACATAATATCATATAATAATCGAATATTATCATCCACTAATAAGGATTTAAATGATATCAATGGGGACTAGCCTGCCACCCCAATTCTGATAACTAGAGGTGGCTAGTTAGGCACGATCTCAAGATTTTATTCTCTCCCAATGCTCTACAAGTTTTAGTTGCCTAGTTAACCCTACTGTTAGTTGGAATCACATGGCATGGTCATATGTTACTCCCCTTATATGTTCTACCGTAGTACGGTCTATGCTAGATACGAATCCACTTTGTTACTTGGCATTTCAATTTAGATTCACCCTAGCGTAATGCAACAATCAATCAAGTTCTAGCCATGCTTTGGTAGTTTACCCATATAACATGCTTGTGCTTGGGAATTAATATAGTAATATCACATATAGCATTGTGTATGAGATATTCTCGATGCACAACTCAAAAGATGTAATCTCATGACACATAGCAAGTTATGTCGCACCTCAGTGCACATTTATAATACATGTATACGTAGCACGTAGTAATTGTATTAGCATAGATACAAAAATTGAGTCGAATCACCAAACTTATAGTTGGTCATATGAGTCTTATCATATGGGGACACTTATCAAGATATAATCTCCTCAAATCAGGTACACTGACTATCGATCAATGACTTTGCCGTCAAACGTGAGTAAGAAAAAAAGTGTGAACCACACCGAAGCAGATCCATAATCCTTAATCCTAACAAGGACCGGGATTGCAGATCATCTTCTGAGCAAATCTACACCCCTAACTTTATCCGACGAATAAAGGATAAGTTAATCTACTAGTCTGAGTTTACTTTGGGTGGCCACATGGTCTACTACAACATATAATCATACTATGCACATAGTCAGTTCTAGCATATAGCCAGGTCTAGCATAGTCTGGTTACTAAGTCCATTTCTTTCTTAGGATCAATAACAAGAAATTTTCAAGACCAACCCCATAAAATAAAGAAATATTTTAAATAAAATAATTAAACTCAAGAAATTATGGAACGTGTACATAGAATAGTAGGGTCGCATAGGATCACATGTGAGCATGAGAAGTGCACGCATGGATTGCCGCATGAGTCAGGCCGCATGAACTGATCAGGCGCATGAGCAACTGGCCGCATGGTCGAGCTGGCCGCATATGTCTCCAGGCAGCATGGGCTGCTTGTCGCATGAGACAGGTGCCGCATAGGGGTCGATGTTGCATAGCATCAAGGCAAAGTCTACTCCTTGGAACATGTATCGAAGTGACGTGCATTAAATGCGTGTCAGTGAAGTGACATAAAGAGTGATGTGACATAAAGTATGTCAGAAAGAAAAGACAAAACCATAGAAAAATGCACCAAAGATGCGCCAAAGTTCGGAGTTATGCGTCCAAGGGTAAGTGACCGTATTCTCTGCTTGCTGCATAAGTTCCATGTCCCATGGACTTTGATGCCGCATGGTGTGTCTTTTAGACTTAGCAAATTTCTTATTCGTTCAGTGAATGAATGCACAAAGTGTTCAAGGACACTTGTGTAGATCATAAGTCATGAGTCCAACAAGACGGGTGCATGCTGCTTGGCTAGCGGCAAAGAGTCCAGCCGCATAAGGATCATGTTGCATGGAAGTCACGGTCGCATATTGCGCTGACCGCATGAGAACTTTGACTTTTTGGGACAGTAAGTTCAACCATGGTGAAAAAATCTTCAAAAATTCAAAAATTATTTTCTTCATAAAAACTTTATTTTAAGTCCAAATCAAGTGAAACAAAAGCCAAAATGCTCAAAATAAATTGCTCTAATATTAGGAATAACTAGTTTTTGAAAACACTAAGTTTTAGTTGATCAAAACCAACAAAAACTCATAGAACACATAAAAATTTAAATCTTGAAACTCTGATCGACAAAAATCTATATATCAAAATCCAAAACTTCAAGAACTAAATATACTCAGCAACTCAAGGAGAATATTTTTCGTCCACCATATTTTTAAAACAACATATATATGAAAATACAAAAATCTATGGATTCACCACTTTGAGCAAAATATACTTGCCTTGGTGGACTAACAAACCTCTTCCAAGAACCAAGTCTAGGGCTAGGGATAGGGCTTCGGCCAAGGGGAGCTCTTAAGGGAAGAATGAAGAAGAAAGAAAAAAGTAAGTAGAAATAAGGAAGAATGAGAGACGAGAGAGAAAATAACATATATATACCAAGTGGAGAAATGAGGCTAGCCCACAAGATTAAGTCATGACACTCTCCAACCAATCTCAACCATCTAAAATAGGCTTAGTGGTTCCAAGAGTGAACCGAGTCTGATATCCATCCTATATACGGGTCCTAGCATGGGTATATGACAATTGCCAAGATGCTCACTACTGGTCTCGGGTAGTCTCCCACAATAAACAGGAACACAATTAAATAAATACAACATAATTAACAAAAACCTACATATAAATACAACATGAATACATCTACAGGAAATTTTTTAAATATCACAAATTTAAGAAATACCAAATCTGGGAACAGATGTGACAATAACAGAGTTAGACAGATGTTCTACGTCTGGGCATCGAGAGTGCCCACCAGTTAGTGCTAGCAGATGTGGAGAAGGTAGCGCTTGTCCAGCCACATATCAAACTGTCATGACCTGGACCCGATGTAGGGGCACGAGTAGTGAACAATATACAGCCTACGCCGCAGCATTGGCAGTAGAACATTGTTTGGGTAAACTATCTATCTAGCAATCATGATATATAATGCCACTAATAAAGTATAAATAATCAATCACAGATCAATAAGATGGAACAAATACACAAATATGATATAAAGAACTAAAGAGTCAAATACCACTCACAAAACCAAATAACATCCAATGAGTCATCTAATATAAAAATAAATAATAATATCAATGTTGGAGACAAATCCAGTACAACAACCTATCTACCGAGCTACAGGTACTGGGTCATCTATCTCAATCGGGATAAGACCCTCATGAGCCAAAGTCTCTGACTCTAAGCCAACTACGTCCTAAGGCCCGTAGTGAGTGGGATACCACTCCTTATTGCCATCTAGGAAAAATATATCCAGTCAGGAAAGGAGCAAAGTATACCTCTAATAGGAGTTCTAATGAATGATAAAATCTATGTAGCAGGAAATAGAATGAATATACAAGATGCAAGATACAAGTACAAGAGATATACAAAATAGGAATACTAGAATTAAATACAAGAAATAAGCATCATAGAAATGAGCAAGAAATACTACTACTATATGAGTGAGTACCAGCTTTAACATGTGATCGGCTTGAAAACTTATACAAAAATTTGGGCCTGGTTAATTATACGTGCGGTGTATGATCAACAATCACAATGACATGCATAAGAAGGGTATGATCACATATCTACACAAATACTTCCCGCACCGACTAATATAGTGGATCCAGCCATGGTACGTTATGACACGGGATTTACTGGGTAAGTAGCTAGTCTCCCAAGAATCGATGTCTACACATGTACAAGAAGAATGAGAAACAAGGCTTGCACAAGATAGACTGAAAATAGCAAGAAATAATATCTCATGACGAGATCCAGATATACCAATCCGTGTAAGCATCGTGTCAAAAAATCAAGGATATCTACACTAAATACGAGAAACATAGGAGATATAAAAAATAAAAAACTATTAGAGAATGTACTAGCCTGAAAACCGGTAAACAGTATCAAATATGTCTGAAATGATACCTCATAGACCTAAATATGGAATATTATATCAGTATAAGATTTTGAAATAAAAACAAGTTAAACTAGTCTAATTCTAAGTCATAAAGCTATTTCTATGTCAAAAAGGTCAAACTAGGTCAACTTCGGGTTAAACTAATCAAACTTGGTCAAACTAGCTATTTCTAGGTTGTATGAGTCCATCTCTAGGATATTAGGTTCATACACTATGTAACTAGGATATACTAGCTATAGGATACTAGTATTATACCGTACCATAAGAAACATAATATCTAATATATGAAAATACTCGATAAGATACACAATATAATGTTTACTAGTATTCCTAGCTAAACTAGTACTATGGATACCTTGGCTTGGAGCCAAACTTGGTATCACACTACCCATCTTGATCGAATACCTTCAGTCAACTCCATTACCTTTCCTTACCTTGGTAACACAAGGTAATACCTACTAATTAGTTAATCTAACTAGCTAACTCATATATGTATACCCATATATATACTATTATATATAACTATTAATCATGAGTAATAATATATATTAAATAAGTATATCATCCCACATCAATATACAACTTAACATAAACCACCAAATAACTAACATATACTAACATCTAATATAATCTAACTCACAACTACTAACTAACTAACATTAGTGGTTAACTATAAACCAACTGATATTAGGTTCATACACTACTAACTAACTGACATTAGTGGTTAACTATCATCCCACATCAATAGATAACTAGCACTAACTTATAACTAACAGTCACTCAACTTCAACTTAAAACCACACCAACATATCTAACCAACCCCCAGATAACTCAATACTCAAAACCCGACACCCTTATCCCTATTGCTGCCCCTACTGGTATCACTGTTGCTGCTACCCCATAGTTGTAATTTGCTGTTGCTGCTACTGCCTAGTTACATTTGTCGCTACTGCTACTTTTTGTATTTGCTATTGCTGCTACTTGTTGTATTTGCTCCTGCTGCTACCGTCCGAATCAGCATGCTGCTGCTGCTGCTGCCCGACTCATAACACACCTAGCTATTGCTCAAATCTACTGCTAATGTGTTTTACCAATACTCAACCTCCGATACTCCCAAGACTGATGCAATATGTCAGTCCACATACATCATTAACAGTGAATATAAAATTTCCTACTCTCTATATGACAACCAACACACTTAAATACAATAGAAATATAACTATCTATATATATATAAATATAATACTCTAATAGCTATAACCAAGGTAAATTTAATTAGAATGCAAAGTATCAAACACGTGTAGTGCACCACACCCGTATCACACTCAATCTATGATACGCTTGTGATACGGTTCCTCCAAACGTATCTCGAAAGACACGAGAAAGTCTAGAATCATAATTAGAAGTACTACGAAGATCTAGCTACTCAACTTTGTGTCCGTGTCAAAATATGACATGCTAAACCCCCGTGTCGGAAAAAAACTCCCAAATCAACCTGTATCGCCAAATTATCGTGGTACGGTCTACACGTATCCAATTGTGGATACGACACTAGTCTTAAACAATCAAACACATATTAATTTAGTCTAATTGACCTATTGACAAACACATGATGTGCCAATCTCAGAACTCTCCCAAAATTGACACAAAATACCCTATAACTTCCTCTATAGGCCTCCTATGAACCTAATTCCACTTTCTATGGGTAGCCTTAGTATATGGGAAGGTTCCTAATGATCAAACTATATATTAGAGTCTAATTAGAGGGAAAAAACTGAATTATATCTATTGGGAGATGGATTCCCAATGCAAGTCTGCAATTGAGTGTCAAGAGCCTTCAATCGGTGCTTCTTTCTCCTCCTTGTAGATCATTGCCTTCTCCTTGTTCTAATAGCCTCCAATGGTGAGTAGAGAAAGAATTGGAAAGGAATTTGAATAGGTATTGGTGTAGGTAATAATGAATTTAGAAGAGAAAAATTCTAGATCAAGAATTAAAATGAATGGATGAAGAGAGAGTTTCTCTTCTCCTCCTCCTTTGGCCAGTCTTGCCCCCTACTCCAAGTCACTATAAAACGTCTACAATACCCCTTGGATCTTGTCATGAAGGAATTAATTAAGAAAGGAATATTCTAATCTAATTGGTTTAACTAATTAAGTCATCCTCCTAATGAATGAGCTTGTTATTGGGCTCAAATCTAACCAGAGTTAATGTTGGTCCATGAGTCTAGTCTAATCTAGTTAGGTCCACTAACACAAGTCTAAAATCAAATATTATATCTAAAAATAAATAAATAATATAATAAATAAATATTCAACAAGCACATTAATTACAAAATAACCAAAATACCCTTCTTAGAAAATGTGGTAGTGACAAGTCTACCCCCTTTAAAATAATTTCGTCCTCGAAATTCAAAGACAAAACTACCCCTAGAAAACAAAACAGAATCAGGAAAGAACATACCACAAGGTACAAATAAATATGGGTAACACTCTTGCATTTCATCCTCCCTCTCCCAGGTAGACTCACCCGGAGAGTGATGTCTCAAAGTGACACATACCATAGAAATGGTCTGGTTTCTCAACACCTTCTCTCTCCGATCCATAATCTCAACTAGCTGCTCGGGATAGCTAAGAGTAGGGCCCACCTCTATCTCTGAGTGATCCAATAAGTGACTAGGATACTCCATGTACCGTCTAAACTGTGATATCTAAAATACGTTGTGCACTCCCTCTAATACAGGTAACAAGTATAGTCAATAAGCAACTGCACCGACCCTCTCGAGAATACTGAAAGGTCCGATGAATCGCGGACTAAGCTTTCCCCCTCCACTGAAATGAATCGTGCCTCATGTCGAAGAAATCCTCAGAAACACCAGACCACCAACCTTGAATAAAATACAACCTCAAGAACTTAATATATAACAAATAACCAATATCAAGCATAAAACAAAATAAAATAAAATCTAAAACTATACCTCAAACTCCAAAGGTCTCCGATAGCTATCGTCCCAATATCGCCGTCTATCCTGCACTACTCGAAGTCTGTCTCTGATCAACTTAACCTTCTCCGCTGCATCCACAACCATCTCTGGCCCTTGCAAAGCTCTCTCTCCAATATTGTCCCATGACAAGGGAGTACGATTTCTTCGACCGTACAGAGCCTAAAATGGTGACATCTTTATACTAGCCTAGTGCTATTATTGTAAGAAAACTCTACCAAATGGAGATGGTCCTCCCAAGATCCCCCAAAATCTAGTGCACAAGTGTGCAGCATATCCTCGAGAGTCTGAATGGTCCTCTCTAACTTTCCATCCGTTTGGGGTGATATGCAGTACTGAACTTGAGAAGGGTGCCCAAACTCGCCTACAAACTCCTCTATAAATGAGAAGTGAAATGACCCAATCAGAGACTATGCTGACGAGAACCTCATGTATCTTGGCGATCTCCCTCACATACATCACTGCTAGCTTCTTCGTAGATAAACCCACCTTGAAAAATAAAAAGTGGGCCGACTTGATCAACCTGTCAATGATTACCCAAATCGTGTCTTTCTCTCCTGGATTTCGTGAAAGTTCGGACACAAAATCTATAGTAATATACTCCCACTTCCACTCTGAAATGGGTAATGGATGAAATAATCTACCTGGCCTCTGCCTCTCAGCTTTCATCTGCTAGCATACTAAGCATCTGGATACAACCTATATCACTTCCCTCTTCATGCCATACCACCATACACTCTCTCGTATATCCCGATACATCTTGTTGGCACCTGGATGCATGGAATATTAAGAGCGATGTGCTTTCTTCAATACCTCCTCACATAGCTCCACACTAGGCACACATAATCTAGCACCATCCCGCAGAGAACTATCCTCAGCAATAGTAAAATCATCCTCCTAGCCTGCTCTCACCTGAGCTCTGATGCTCCTCAGAGATACATCCTCATACTGGGTTATCTTAATCCTTTCTATCAACACTGAGTGTATCTGCAACCCCCATATCAGTATAAAAAAACCAGGGACTATCACCTCAATGCCCAAGCTCTTCAAGTCCTCCAACAAATATCGGTCCTATGTCAAAAATATAGCTACCGGATACCTGCTTAAGGCATCGACAACTACATTAGCTTTCCCCGAATGATACTATAAGGATATGTCAAAATCCTTTATCAGTTCCAGCCACTAACGATGCCTCATTTCTGTCACTACCACATTTTCTAGAAAAAGAGTATTTTAGTAATTTCATAATTAATTAAATATTGTGCATGATAATAATTATTTGTTGTATTATTTAATTATTGTTAGGTGTTAGTAATTTATTTTGGACTTGTGTTAGTGGACCTAACTAGTTTAGTTTAGACTCATGGACCAACATGTATTAATTGTTAGATTTGAGCCCAATTAGAAAGCCCATTGATTTGGAGATGGATTAAAATTAATTAAACCATTAGACAAGAAGCTTCCCTCCTTAATTATTTCTTCATGAGAGGCACCAAGCGGTATAATGGATATTACATAGTAGCTTGAGGAAGGGGTAGAGGGGGTCGGCCTATTAAAGAGGGGGGAATTGATTTTTCTCTCCTCTTTTCAATTTAAAACTAGATCTAGAATTTTTCTCAACCAGATTCCTTCATTCCCACTTTATTTACCTACCAAATTTTATCCCTATTCCTTTCTAAATCACCATTGAAGGCTAGTGGAGCAAGGATCTAGAAGAAGAAAGCAATGATATACAAAGAGGAGCAAGGTCTACAAGTTGGAGGCCAATTTTATCACATTTGGAGATTTTATTGGGAATCCATCTCCCAATAGGTACAATTTTTTTCTTTTTCTTAATTTAGATTCTAAATCTAAGATTTAACCATGAGAAATGAACCCATATGCATAGGCTACCCATAGGATTTGGTTTTGTGTTCATAGGAGGCCGATTATGAAAGTTATGGTACTTTTTATGTCAATTTTGGGAGAATTTTGAGATTGACATTGGTTGTGTGTGTGTCAATTGGTCCTATAGATTAATTTGGCATATGCTTGTGTGTTTGGGGCTAGTGTCGTGTCCATAATTGGGTACGTATAGGTCGTATCCCAATAATTTTGTGATACGTATTGATTTGGGGGTTTTTCCTCCGACACGAAACTTTGAGCATGTCATATTTTGACACGGATATATAGAATTATATTTGACTCTTCGTATTATTCATAGATAATATATATGACTTGTTCGTGCCCTTTGTGGTATGTTTGGATGTGTGGTGGACTCGTGTCGCATGTATATCCTAGATCTAGTGGGATACGGGGTGATACATTCCATGTGTGTGCAATTTAATTGTAGATCTAATTCTTTTCTGTCCTTATTCTTGGAGAAGTATAATTTATATATATATATATATATATATATATATATATATATATATATATATATATATATATATATATATAATATTGTGTATATGTATTTATCTAATATTGTGTCTTAGATCTATGTATCTATGTATATACTATAGGTGTGTATATTGTATGTAACTATTCTTCTACATATAAGCATATTTATCTACTATAGTATATATATAGATATATATACGTTAAATAGATATTTATATATTATTATATTTATATGTATATATGTATGTTATGTATATTATGTGTATATGTACGTATATGTGAAGTTATATATATATGATACCATATATGTGTATGTTATGTTACTATGTTTCATTATGTACATATGTTGTGGAGAGTATATGTGTTTACATACTTAGTGGTATTATATATAGTATTTTATATATATACATATTATACTTTATGTATTATACATATTTTATGTGTGTTATATATATTATATTATATATATTCTATATATATACATGTATTGTAATAGAGGACATGAGCTTTGGCGACAACAGGAGGGTCACAACATCGGTAGCAATACCAACAACACAACAGCAGCAACAAGAGCAACACTGACAGCAAGCGTCGTAATAGCAGCAACAACAAGAGCAACAGCGACAGCAAGCGTCGCTGAATACAACAACAGCAGAAATAACAACAGCAGCAGCCGCTATAGCGACAGCAGCAAGCATCGCAGCAGCAGCGGAAGCAAACAACATAGCTGTAGCGACAGCAGTTAGCGACGACAGCAGAGAACCGTCGCTAAAACAGCAGAGTATCAGCGGTATCAGTGGCTTTAGCGACAACAGGCAGTGGCTTTAGTGACAGTTTGACAATTTCTAATAGTATTATATATATATATATATGTATATATATTTACGGTAGTTATTATATAAGTAAATATGTTCCTAATTGCTAGTTGTATTTTAATATACTATATGTATAATATTTAGTATATATTAGTAATAAGGGTAGTTAGCACGAGTAAGTTTGGGGTATTACCTTGAGATACTAAGGTAAGTACCAAGGTAATTGGGGATACCCAAGGTATTGGGTTTGGGTATCAAGATTGGGGTTTAGTGTTGTGATACCAAGTTGGCTCGAAACCAAAGTATCCATTTAATGTATTAGAATTTTATATATGTGTTATTGTTTGATATTTGTGTGTGTGTGTGATATTTTATATCCTTTATTTTACGTATCCGGAGATACGATATCCTAGTATCCTTAGTTGTAGTTTTATGACCTAGACTTTAGTATTTGAATCCAATATGTTTGTGTTAGACTTTTGCAACCTAGAAATAGGTAGTTGACCATAGTAGACCATAGTTTGACCATAGTTGACCTTAGAGTTGACTTAGTTTGACTTTTGACTTAAAGTTGACTTATTGACCTAGAAGTTGACTAGTTTAACTTATTTTCTTTCTGAAACCTTGTATTGATGTTGTATTCCATATCTAGGTCTCCGAGACACCGTATTAGACATTTGTGAGACTATTTATTGGACTTCAGGTGAGTACATTTTCTGATAGTTACTCATTTATGATATCCTCTATGTTCATTGTATCTAGTATAGATATCCATGTTTCTTGACATGATAGTTACACGGATTGGTATATCCAGATCTCGTCATGAGATGTTATTTCTTATATATGGTGCATCTTGTGCAAGTCTTGTTTCATTGGTTATCTTGTGCATGTACAGACACTGATTCTCGGGAAGATTTGCTACCTTCCTAGAGAATCTCGTGCCATAGTATACCATGATTGGATTTATTATACCAGTCGGGGGTGGAGAGTATTTAGTGTAGATATATGATTATACCTTCCTTTATAAGTATTGTTTTCCTGTGAGTGTTGGTCATACACCACACGTATGACTAATCAGGCCATTATTCCTATGCAAGTTCCTAAGCCGATCATATGTTAAAGCTAGTACTCACTCACTTAGACATTAGTATTCTTGTTCATTGTCATATTATTCATTATTGTATTTATTCCAGTATTTCCTTATTATGTATCTCTTGTATCTATTGTGCATCTTATATATTCACATCTATTTACTATTACATAGTTTTTATCATTGATTAGAACTTTTGTTAGAGATGTACTCTGCTCATTTCTTGATTGGATATATTTTTCACAAATGACACTGAGGACTGGTACCCTACACATTATGGACCTCAGGATATTATGGGTTTAGAATCAGAGACCCTGGTTTATGAGGGAATTATCCCAACTGAGATAGATGACCAGAGTTTAGTAGCTTCTTAGTAATCTTGTACTGGATTTGTCTCCAGCTTAAGTGTTAGTATTTCTTTCAAACCCATTGATATATTATTTTAGACTCATGAGTTATATGTGACTATTCTATTCTTTATCATATTCGTGCTCGTTCCATCTTAGATCTGTGATTGAGTATATTGTTATTGTTGGTGGTTCATTATATTTCTAGATAGATTACCCAGACAACGTTCTATCGCTGATTCTGTGGCATAGGCTGGACGTTGTTCCCGACTTGTACCCCTATACCGGGTGCTGGACGTGACACATTTTTAGTGGTGTCCCATGCAGGTCAGGCTTTGCAAGTTATACAATGTCGTGGTAGTGCGACGACTTAGTTGTACTACTGCGAGCCTGATTTAGGATATAGGATATAGGCTATAGGCTGAGAATACTCAATCACATCTAGGAAAAATTCTTATAATTCGTTCAACTATTCTCCTGAGATATTGATACTTGATCTCTTAATATGTCCTTTCCTTGAGTGTCTTATATCATGTGCCATATTGATTCCATTCCATCTTTAGCTTTGTTTGATAGTGGTGCTTCTCATAGTTTTGTATCTGTTTCTTTTGCTCTGAAGCATAGTTTGGTAGATGAGTCTTTGCTTGGGACTTCCAAGATCATGATCGGGGAGGCATTATCCTAGTTAATGATATTTGCAAGGATCGGAGAGTTACTCTAGGATGCCGGGAGTTGAGTGCTTGTCTACTTGTAATGCCACTTTCGAGCTACGAAATTATACTCGGGATGGATTGGTTGAGTAGGCACCATGCTAGTATAGACTATGAGGAGGTAGAGTTTTGTTTGGTCCACCATGAGAGCCAGAGTTTGAGTTTGCTAGAGGAGCTGCAGAGCAGGAAGAAGGCATTATTTGTGGAACTATGGTGGAAGACAAGGAGTTGCCGCATCCGTTGATAGCATATTTCTTGGATGCGTTTCCTGAGAAATTGCCAGGGTTGCCGCCATATCAAGATGTTGACTTCTCTATAGACTTGGTTCCAGGTGCAGAACCAATTTCGTAATATGTCTATAGAGTAAACAACAATGAGCTGGTCGAGCTAAAGAAGCAGGTGGAAGAATTGCAGGATAAGGGGTTTATCAGATCGAGTTCTTCACCGTGGGGAGCCCCGATATTGTTTGTACCAAAGAAGGATGGATCGATGAGCATGTGCTTTGATTACAGGGCTTTGAATAATCTCACTATTAAGAATATGTACCCTTTGCCACAGATTGATGATCTGTTCGATCAGTTGAGTGGTGCCAGGGTGTTTTCTAAAATAGACTTGAGATCAGGTTACAACTAGGTAAAGGTGAAGCCGGTGGATATACCGAAGACTGCTTTTAGAACTCGATATGGTCAGTACGAGTTTATGGTGATGTCGTTTGGGTTGACTAATTCACCAGTGGTATTTATGAACTTGATGAACAAGGTGTTCCATCAGTACCTTGACAAGTTCGTTGTGGTGTTCATCGATGACATACTCATATACTCGAAGACACCGGAGGAGCACGAGGAGCATTTACGTATTGTGTTGGATGTACTGAGGAAGGATAAGCTAAATGGAAAGTTGTCCAAGTGTGAGTTCTTCGTGGACAAGGTGGAGTTCTTGGGGCATGTTGTGACTGGTGATGGTATTTCAGTGGATCCGAAGAAGATCACAGCAGTATAATCTTGGAAGATTCTGAGTTCGGTAGCCGAGATCAGGAGTTTCTTGGGATTGGTAGGCTACTACAGGAAGTTTGTGCAGGATTTTTTGAGGATTGCCGAGCCGATGACCAGACTCACCAGGAAGGATGTAGAGTTTGTTTGGACGAAGGATTGTATCACGACCCGCACCCGGTGTAGGAATACAAGTCGGGAACAACGTCCAGCCTACGCCGCAGCATCGGCGGTAGAACGCTGTCTTGGTCAACTATACTATCTAATTATCTCACTATAAAGCATAAACCTCCAATAATATCTCAACTTCAAGATGAGAGTATAATCAACTTAGTTCAACACAATACTCAATCACATTTCTATGGCACGAGAAGATATCACAGAAGTTTAACATAACTATGCAGTTAAAAATATAACAACAACAAATAGAAATAATATCCAAACACAATAATATGCCGAAAATAAATCCGGTACCACAATGCTAAAGAGAACTAACTATGCTAACTAGTGAACCCGGCTAAATTTTCTAGCAGTCATTCCAGAACTAGTGGGTCCAAGTCTGCACCATCTATAGGTTGAGGTCCATAGTATGTCGGACACCAATCTCCCGGATCCTCTGAAAAGTATTTTCCAGTCAGGAATGGAGCGAAGTACAACCCAATAGCAGTTTCAATTAATTGACAAAAACTATAAAGCAGTAGAATAGAAGATGCTATCTACGATGAGGATATAACTGATAATCAAGAACAATGAGAGAATAGGCAATACTAACAACAGAATATAATCAATGCGTACAAGAATAAAGGAGTGAACTATAATGTCAGAATAGAATAAGGTAATCAATGAACTGAATAATGGAATCTACAATAACTATGTGATTTAAGATACTAACTAAATATGTGATCGGTCTGGGAGATTCAATGATTAAACTAAGGAGCTAACTCAACCATACGTGAATTTCATGGTTAGTTAGTAGCCAATGATTACACTACTAGCCAATAGTTTCTTGATCACATATTTAATTGGTATTTCTCCCGCCCCGACTGATATGATGGATCGAATCATGACACGTCACTAGCCAATGTATCCAATGTTTAATCTACAATATTCAATGTTATCCAATACCAACAAGGACAATATCCGATACCATCTCCATAATCAAGGTAACATCCCATGACTGACGATCCAATAACAATACCAATCCGTGTACCATCGTGTCAAGAATCATAAGTAACATTTCTAAATACTTGAATTATAGTGGTAATCAAATAATAGAAACTATCAGAGAATGTACTCGCCTGTGGTCCAGAACAAATGATGAAAAATGATATCCGAACTGGTGTCACAGACCTATATATGAAATATTGTATTAATAAAAGTTTTTGGGAAGAGAAATAATTTAAACTAGTCAACTTTCTAGGTCATAAAGTCATTTCTAAGTCAAAAGTCAAACTAGGTCAACTCTAAGTCAACTATGGTCAACTATAGTCAAATTATGGTCAACTACCTATTTCTAGGTTGCATGAGTCTAACTCAAAGATATTGGGCTCACACACTATGAATCTAGGCCATACAAACTAAATCTTAGGATATTAAGATACCGTATCTCAGGATACGCAAACAGGGGATAAATATAACACATATGTACATATCAAACAATATTATATATATAAAATCCTAATTACAAATGCTAAATGGATACCTTGGTTTCGAACCAACTTGGTATCGCAATACTAAACCTCTATTTTGATATCCCAACCCAATACCTTGATTATCCTCCAATACCTTGATACTTACCTTGGCATCTCAAGGTAAATTAAAAACCTTATTTATACTAACTATCCAACAATAATTATAAACTACTATGCATTTAATATTTATATAATACTATATACCTTATTTTAGTCACCTTAATACCAACCCATAATTAGTTTACAACTATCATATTACTTATACCAATACCTACTACTCATACATTGGTATATCTTGATACTTTCCTTGGTATCTCAAGGTATTTGCCAAAATCTCATATATATACTAACTACCCATCAATAACTACATATATCAATCCAATATAACTCTAGTATGTACTAATAGAATAATACTAACTACCAACTACACAATAACTATTAATACATATATACGTACATACATACCTACAAATATATAATATATAAAAGATACTCATAACAATTGATAACTAAAATATACTAACGATTCTAATAAATTTATATGCTACAACTAAATATATACATATATAGTATACTATAATACAAATAGCAATTATGAACATATTTATATATATTAATTACCATATATATATATATATATATATATATATATATATATACATACATACATATATTAATATCTAATATATTAAAAACTACCAAACTGTCGCTAAATACCCTGTCCACTGTCACAGAAAGCTGCTGTGTATATAGATACACTGCAGTTTTTGTGACAGTTTCCTGCACTGTCACTAAAAACTATCGCTGAAGCTTCTGATACTCTGCTGATACACTGTTGTTTCAGCAACAGTTTTCTGTAACTGTCGCTGACTGCTGTCGCTGAAAAGATGCTATTATTTGCATTTGTTGCTGCTGTTGCGACACTTCTGGCTCGCTGCTGTCGCTGAAAATATATGTATATATATATACAATATATATATAAATACTTATATATAACTTACCATATATATTTATACAATATATATTTAAATACATATATATAACCCACAATATATATTTATACAATATATATATATATATATATATATAACTATATATAACTATATATAAATATACATACACTTATACATAGTAAATTGTATAAAATACTACATAGTAACATACACACACACACATAGTAATATGTATATATAACTATACATATATGTATACATATATAAAATCATACAATAATATAAATACATAATAATATATAATATAACTATATATATAACCACATATAAATATATCTACTATATTATATATACATATGCTACTACTTATAAATATATATCTACATGTAAAAAAATAGCTACATAATAAATATACACATATAATATATACATAGATACATAGATCTAAGGCACAACACTACATAAATATATATACACAATATTATATATATATATATAATTACACTTTTTTATGAAATAAGAACACAAAGAATTAGATCTACTATTAAATTGTACCCACATGGACCGTATCACCCCGTATCCCACTAGATCTAGGATACACATGCGACACGAGTACACCACACATCCAAACGTATTCCGAAGGACACAAACAAATCACATATAATATTTATGAATAAAACAAAGTGTCAAATGTAGATCTATGTGTCTGTGTCAAAATACGACATGTACAAAGTTCCGTGTCGGAGGAAAACCCCCAAAATAATACGTATCACCAAATTGTTGGGATACGAACTACACGTACCCAATTGTGGATACGACACTAGCCCCAAACACATAAACATATGCCAAATTGATCTATAGGATCAATTGACACACGCAACAAAAGTCATTTTCGGAATTCTCCCAAAATTGACACAAAAAGCACCATAACTTTCTCCATAGGTCTCCTATGAACACAAAACCAAATCCTATGGGTAGTACATACATATGGGTTGATTATTCATGATTAAATCTCAGATTTAGAAGCTATTTTAAGGGAAAAACTGAATTATACCTATTGGGAGATGGATTCCCAATAAAACCTCCAAAATTGGTGAAATTAGTTTCCAACTTATAGATCCTTGCTCCTCTTTGTAGATCCTTGCTTCCTTCTAGATCCTTGCTCTTCTAGTCTCCAATGGTGATTTGGAAAGAAATTGGGTAGAAATTTGGTAGGAATTTGATGAAATTTGGTTGAGGAAAATTTTAGATCTAGATTTGGAATGAAAAATAAAGAGAGAGAAAGTTTTCATCCTCTTTATATAGGCCTCACTTGCCCCCTCCCTTAAGCTACTATGTAAAGTCTAAAATCCCCTTGGGGCCTCTCATGAAGAAATTAATTAAGGAGGGAAGCTTCTAGTCCAATGGTTTAATTAATTTAATCATCCTCCTAATTATTGGGCTTTCTAGTTGGGCTCA
This sequence comes from Iris macrosiphon, assembly GCA_036927795.1. Taxonomy (NCBI): domain Eukaryota; kingdom Viridiplantae; phylum Streptophyta; class Magnoliopsida; order Asparagales; family Iridaceae; genus Iris; species Iris macrosiphon. The sequence continues at coordinate 100,826,275 of JAYESA010000019.1, forward strand.
ATTCTAACAATTAATACATGTTGGTTCATGAGTCTAAACTAAACTAGTTAGGTCCACTAACATAAGTCTAAAAAAATAAATCTATCATGCTAATAATAAATAAATAATACAATAAATAAATATTTAACATGCACAATATTCAATTAATTATAAAATGACCAAAATACCCTTTTCTAGAAAATACGGTAGTGACAAGTCTATCCCCCTTAAAATAATTTTGTCCTCGAAATTTAAGGGTGATCGTACTCCTTCTAGGTAAAACCCCCAGCAATCATAGTCTAATAAGGTCTTATCTTACCAAGAACTGTCCTATACAAAGAATAACATGCATGGTCATGGTCTCCACCTGTCTTATTACTGTTGTCTCTGTCAGGGTATTCTATAGCTACACTAACTATATAACACAAGCATCCAAAAGGTACTAAAGAATCAATCAATCAAAATAGATGAAAGGAATAGAAAGAAAGAACAGACTCTCTAATCCATCACCTGTAGTATTGGTCTCCTCGACCGTCATCGCAAATGCGCCGCCCTGCCGAGGTAGCTCCCTCTGCGGGTGATGAGCAATCTGTGGTACTACAGGTGGCCTAACCCCACCTCTCTGCCCTCGATCTGCATCCTGGCCTGGACATTGAAGTGTCCAGAGACAATCCTTCACCATATGCTCCGTTGATCCACAATGTAAGCATGCTCCAAGTCTCTTTCGGCATATCTTCCAAGTGTGCCCAGTCTTCTTGCAATAGGTGCATTGAGGATCCTGTTGCACCTGTCTCTGAGGCTGTTATGGTATTTGCTGTACTGGAGCTTGTACTGGAGCAACAATTGGTTCTGGCATCTGATATTGCTGCTGATAGGCTACAAATTGTACTGGAAACTGCTGTTGCTAGAATCGCGGCCTTTTTGCCTGTCCCGTACTGCTACTGTAACCCCCAAACATATCACGGTCCCTCTTTGGCTTCAAGTTCCACTCCCGTTCGACCTTGCGTGCCTCCGAAAGTATCTCAGAATACGTCTCGTAGAAAGACTGAATGAGAATCTTCACTTTCCAATTCAGACCCTCGCAGAAACGGATAGCCCGAACTTCTGGCTCTCTCACCAATTACTCCGTAAATTGGCTCAGCCTCCCGAACTCTACGGCATACTCCTCAACGGACATGCTCCCTTGTGTAAGGCTCTCAAATTGCCTTTCTAATTCCAATCTGTCCGTCCGAGCAAAGAAATTCTTCTTAAAGAGATCATTGAATATCTCCCAAGACTGCCCCACATTAGTAAGAATTGGCTCATTCCTGAACCAAGTACGGGCAACGTCGAACAGTTGAAGTCCTACCGCCTCAACCTTCAGATCCTCCGCAAGACGGGACACCTTCATGAGTCGCTCGATATCTTCATGCCAATCGTCAGCATAGACTATACCTTCTGTACCCTTGAAAACTCGAGGCTCAAGCTTCTTGAAATTTTGAATGTTGCCTGGCTTGATTTGAATATCCTGTGGCTGTGGAGGAGCCTCTCTCTGAACTGCTGCTATAGCTACCTGATGGGCGTTTTCTATACTCTGCCGCATCATATATGATTGCCTGTGCTGGGCTTCTATCTGTGCCTTCTATAATTCTATCATCTCTCTAAACAGTGCAACCATCGGCACGATATCTCCTAAAAATGGAGGTGGTGGAAGTCCCTCCGAAGCAACTGGAGTAGTCCTCGGAACAGGTGGAGGAGAACCCCCGAAGGCAGCCGAGACTCCTACGTGAACTGATATCGTAGAAGGTACAAACCCTACTGCCTGAGTGGAAGATTGAGAGGTGGCAGACCTCACAGAAACTGCTCCCGATCGATGAGATATAGTCTTCGGCGGCATCCTGAAGACAGATCGAAACAAAAGAGATAAATTCGACACAAGATCAGATATTATCAAGGAAGGACAAAAGTATTCAGAAGGAATCAAAAGTAGCGATTCAATT